>CAIGQZ010035043.1:16620794-16636321 GCA_903798205.1 Danio tinwini | reverse complement strand
CGGTAATAGTTCATCCGAGAAACAGATCCGAAGTGAAGTCTCTCACTGATATCTCACCAGATATCGTGTGGAGCAAGGGTGCTCACAATAGGAATTTAACACGCTAAACAACGGTAATAGTTCATCCGAGAAACAGATCCGAAGTGAAGTCTCTCACTGATATCTCACCAGACATCGAGGGAAGGGGAGGTTAGCGATATGAAGCAACTCTCAAGGAAATCGACACGCTTACCAGTGGTAATAGTTCATCAGAGTAGCGGATTCGGGATGAAGTGTCTCACTGATATAGTTGTCATCAGTGCAGGCAGTTGCAACAATATCAATGAAACAGAGATGTGCATAAGGTCCAAATATAACAGACTTATGGCGAAACACCACCATTAGATCGAGCGAGAGCACCTAACAGGAAGCAGACACAGGAGTGAACAAACATCGGACTGACAAATGCTATCTGCGAACACTGAACATATAAAGGCGCGCGGTAATGCGCAACAGCTGTGACTGATAGAAAACAGCTGAGTGAGACGAGTGGTAACAAGACACGTGACAACCCAGCTGATGAATGTAAACACACACACACCACGCGGTGAAGATAAACCCAAACAAACACACCCACTTCCCACACACACACATGCAAGAAGAGTAGATAGATCCACAACCGTGACACCCATATTGACAGAAAAACACTGAATTGTTGACATTTTTGCAGATAAAAATAAAAGAAAAACTAAAATATCACACAGTCCTAAGTATTCAGACCCTTTGCTCAGTATTTAGTAAAAACACAGTTTTGATCTAATACAGCCATGCGAAAGATGCAACAAGTTTTTCACACCTGGATTTGGGGATCCTCTGCCATTCCTCCTTCCAGATCCTCTCCAGTTCTGTCAGGTTGGATTGTAAATGTTGATCGACAGCCATCTTTAGGTCTATCCAGTGATGCTCAATTGGGTTTAAGTCAGGGCTCTGGCTGGGCCATTCAAGAACAGTCACAGAGTTGTTGTGAAGCCACTCCTTTATTATTTTAGCTGTGTTCTTAGGGTCATTGTCTTGTAGGAAGGTAAACTTTCGGCCCAGTCTGAGGCCCTGAGCAAACTGAAGAAGGTTTTCATCCAGGATATCCCTGTACTTGGCCGCATTCATCTTTCCCTCGATTGCAACCAGTCGCCCTGTCCCTGCAGCTGAAAAACACCCCCACAGCATAATGCTGCCATAGCATGATAAGTAGTGCCTGGTTTTCCCCACATATACCACTTTTATTCAGGCCAGTTCTATCTTGGTCTCATCAGACCAGAAAATCTTATTTCTCACCACACTATGTCAGGCCACTCTGCCATAAAGCCCCGACTGGTGGAGGGCTGCGGTGATGGTTGATTTTCTATGACTTTCTATCATCTCCCGACTGCATCTCAGAAGCTCAGCCAGAGTGATCTTTGCTTTCTTCTTTCACCAAGGCTCTTCTCCCCTGATTGCTCATTTTGGCCAGATGGCCAGCTCTAGGAAGGGTTCTGATCATTCCAAACATTGCTTATTTAAGGATTATGGAGGCCACTGTGCTCTTAGGAACCTTAAGTGCAGCAGAATATTTTTGTAACCTTGGCCAGATCTGTGCCTTGCCACAATTCTGTCTCTGAGCTCTTCAGGCAGTTCCTTTGACTTAATGTGTACTAGCAGCAGCATCTAATATTGAGAACTAGTATATATTTTAAAAACATAATAGCAACAAATAATAGCCAACAAATAAGTAGTAGTACTTAACAGAAAAGATACTAGTAGCTAAAATTAAGTACTATAGTAGCATGAAAACAGATACTAATATAGTTTATAGAGTTAACTTTGGATCCACTTTAATTTTGTATCCAAATTTAATTTACCCTAACTACTATGGACTTACAACAAAATATAAATACAATGTACTTACTGTGTTTATAATGTATTGCAGAACACGTCTGGTGCTATTAAGGTGGGATATGTGTAGGGTAAGGGACAGGTTTGAAGAATGGGTTGGGTTAAAGGTGGGTTAAGGTATAAGGGATGGTCAACAGTGTAATTAGAAATTAGTAATAGCATGCAGTTATTCAATCAAGCATAAGTACAATGTAAAACATGTATTTACACAATAAGTACATTGAAACAAATTATTAATTTCAGCGTAAGTACATATTACTTAAGGCCACTTAATATAAAGTGGGATGTAAATATTAAAATGAATATAATCTGCGTGCTTTGGTATACTGTTTTTTCCTACACAATGCTAGATATTTTGCTATTTGTTTCAAATTAATCTTGGTACATTGGGAGCTTCAGATCATGTTTTATTTTGGCATGTTTACATGTTTGTATTTACAGTTTGGTTGTAAATATGTATATCCAACATCACATCAATGAGAAGAAAAAGCTGAAGAGAATGAAAACAAAACCCATTCAGTCAGATGTTATTTCATCTTGAATAACATCGTCCTTCAGTGCCCTCAAAACAGCAGAACTAGGTTAAAACCATATAATCCCAGCATATACACTGTATGTTAGTAACCCCGATATATAGATATGCCCAAATATAGTGTATATTTTATAAGACTTGTGAAACGTTTGACTGAGAAGGCAGAGTGGATTCTGACCTACTAATTTGAATCATTTATGCATGATTTATTCACTAACCTGAGACTTCAATCCGTTTAAATATCATGTTTACATATCTGTTTATATCTTTTGGATACCGAGACATAAATCTGTTTTAATAATGTTTTGATACGTGAGATTTCAGCATTGAATGTGTCTCTTTGTGAACTGATGTCAGCAGGTCCAGATACGCCACTGAAATGTTATTCTCAAACACCTGAAGCAAAATAGGCCAAGTGCATGTTATTTTCTGCTCACAAAGCAGGATGTGTGTCTGATTTTCCTCTTCACCAGTTTTCCATTACTAAAACAGTGACGGTTTTTCACAACTATAATACAAAAGGTTCAATATAAGATCCTTCCCAATGTCTCGACACAAAATGAGGGATCTTTACAATTTACAAAGCTAGTGTAATGTCAATTTTAAAGAAACGGTTTTAGATTTATGTCTAAGTATGGCTCAGTAGTGAAATTAAATGGCAAGATTTTCTTTAGATTAAATGAAATAGTGTCAACATATTGTATGGTTTTTACGGATCGCTGCATGGCTCATCTCTTGACTTCCGCGAATAGGTTGTGACCTACTTTTGTATAATGCATTTTGTAAATCTGCTGACAGATAACCACATGTATTTGAATGTGGAATCTTGTAATAAATGTACTGTAATGTATTGTAACACTGAATGACTTTAATATTGAACATATTTACATTAGCAGTTCATGGGTCATACTATTTGTGGTGAATCACTTGGATGTTGTCTCACTCTGAGCATCCTCTAAGGAGATTAGATTATCAGTGGTTTTCTCTGTGAGCAGTATTTTGGGAATATCGCAGGATACAGAGCAGATGGCAACAGCCAGGCTACAGCCATCTCTTTGTAGCTTCCCAGCCTCTTCTGAAGCAAATCTGTCTCCTGGTTTAAAAAGAAAACAACCATAATATTTAAGAATAAACTTATTAGATATATTAAAATGACAAGAATAAGAATTAGAATAAATAAAAAATTAGACGAGTCATTGACATGTTTGTTTTTTTCGTGTATATATCAATGTATTAAATAATATAAAAATTCAAATATATACTGTATATATTAGGGCTGCACAATATATTGTTTTAGCACTTATATCACAATGTGTGTACGTGCAATATTCACATCGCAAGATCTGTAATGTAGAGTCAGGATTATAGTTGACCAGGTTGTGGAGTCATTTCAGTGTAACCATAAAATCATGAAAGTTTATTAGTTGTGTGTGTTTTAAGGCCTGTGACTGTGTTTGAAGCATTTGGCACAAGGAATTATTGCATTTTGTAGCTTTAACAAAAATGTATTTTATTTATTAATGTATATAATGAAGACTATACAACTTTATTCTTTGTTTGATTATTTTATTTCTGTACCTGAATACTCTTAGACTTCTTCATTTATACCATTGCTCTATTGTATTTATCTATGCTGGTCTCTTATATTTTCTGCAGACGCACTGCTCTAAAAAATCTTCCTGTTCAATATAAATGTACTAATTATTTAAAAATAGCGCTATAAAAGTTATTTGGTGAAATATCACAATATAAAATCGCAAAAAATTTAAATAATGCAATGCATAAATTCAAATAACCAAATTCTTGAAAATGAATATGTGTTAAGTAGTTTTGGAATATACCTCAAAAAATGTTTTAATAAGGTTACTTTTTAACCGCAGTTGCCTCTGGCTTGCATGGTTCGTAGAGCTGTGCATCGATGGATTACTCTTCAGTGTTTGGACTCTCAGCAGTGAATATTAAACCACAATGACCTGAAGTGAACTGAATTAAACTAAACTGAACTTCAACACTGTGAACTGAACTGACACTTTCAATTCACTATAATCTTCTATGTGAAGCTGCTTTGACACAATACACATTGTAAAAGCGCTACAGTATATACAAATAAAGATGAATTGCATTGAACTTTGAGCTTTTTTAAACATACTTTCTTTTTTAAGACACGTTCACTATCATTTCTTTAAAATAAAATGTGCTTTTTTGTTTTGCTAACATTTATTTTTAAGTGCCAAAAATGAAATATGTAGTTTATTAATTTGTTCTATTTGAATAAGCACGAAATGTACTGTACAAATGTACTGTATACAGTAAATATCATTTTATAAATTATTCTATGAACTATAACAAAAGTGTGGTGCAATCTATGGCTGAAGATCTTGTTTTATTTTGTCATGTTTGTATTTACAGTTTGGTTGTAAATATGTATATCCAACATCGCATCAATGAGAAGATGAAGCTGAAGAGAATAAAAACAAAACCCAACGAGTCAGATGTTATTTCATCTTGAACAACATCATCTCTTAGTGTCCACAAAATAGCAGAACTAGGTTAAAACCTTTATTCATTTATTAAACAATACACTCAAAATTCAAATATTTATTGTACATATGCAATATATTGGCTTAATATATTAGACCTATATAATTTCTTAATTCACCAATAAAAAAGACAAATATTAACAATTTGATTATGGAAATTAGATACAATTAAAATAACCAAATTCGTGAAAACAAAAAAAAATGTATTAAGTAGTTTGGAATATTCTTCAAAAAATGTATAGTTTTAATAAGGTTACTTTAAGTTTTTTTGGACATGATTTCTTAATTGTGCATGTTCACTAGAAACATGTTTTAAAAATAAAATTTGTTATTTTGTTTTGTCAAGTACCAAAAATAAAACAAATGTAGTTTATTAATTTGTTCTATCTGAATAAGCTCAAACGATATATGTAATGTATACTGTAAATATCAATTTATAAATTATTCTATCAACTGAAAGAAAAGTGTGGTGCAATCTATGGCCAGAGATTCATACCTGTTTGTGAAGGGCAAGAGGAGCACATTGTTGATCTGGTACACTGTACATGAAGGACCTTTTTATCAGCGCAAGTAAAAGTGTCCAAAACCACATAAACCTGCATACATACACATAATGTGTAAATGCACAAAATTGCCCAACAAAAACAAACAAGTCAAAAGTTCTTAAGAATCCTCTTACCTCTGGAGCGGCTGTTGTGGTCTCAGTGAAACTGTCCTCACTCGCACTCATTTCTCCAACACCATCTTCTGAGGGACACCCTCCAAAATGTCTTTTAGGTCTGATAATTAACAAAACACTCATATTCACTTTTTAAACACTTCAGAAATGCTAGCTGGCAGTAGGTGTTTATGCTCCTCTGTGTCAAGTTTCTTCACTGGTGTTTCATTTTTTTCTGAATGCTTCCTTAATGTACAAGTGGCTCAAACTCGTTCATTCAGAAGCGGGAATCGGCTGACGTGCAACAACTTTAGTCATAAGTAGGCCCACATGGAATCTGGGCGCACAGAATTCCGCAGATTTTCCGCAGAATTCCGCAGATTTTCCGCAGAATTCCGCAGATTTTTAGCCCATCATTAATTCTGTTTATTTACTTGAGTAAATATGTGTAAATCTGAATTTATTCAGTTTTTAAATTACACATATTTGACATATTAAGGTTTTAGTTATGAGACCAAAATAATTCCGCAGAAATCCGCAGATTTCTACCAAAATTCTCTGCAGAAATTGCAAAAAATTAATTTTATTGATTTGATTATTTATTTATTTTCATATACATGATTTTATTTAGCCTGTGCATGTATGTTTGTATGTATATATCATTTCCATTTATTTTATACTTATTTTATTTAGTTTATTTATTTTACACCAAACAACTTCCCTGTATTTTACTCATTGTAAGATAGAAATGGGTCACAACCTTTATAATAAAATAAAAATAAAAACTTATAAATTATTTTAAAGACTTAAACTTATTTTGAAGTAATTTGTTAAGTAAATTCAAAAATGGATTTGTCATGTCTAAATACTCTTTCTATTTTTTGGTTATTGCCCTTGTATGTTTATTGTTATTCTAAATTGCAAAAGAGTAAAATGATAAAGGGGCGACACGGTGGCTCAGTGGGTAGCACTGTCACCTCACAGCAAGAAGGTCGCTGGTTCAAGTCCCGGCTGGGTTAGTTGCCATTTGTATGTGGAGTTTGCATGTTCTCCCCGTGTTCGCGTGGGTTTCCTCCAGGTGCTTTGGTTTCCCCCACAGTCTAAAGACACGCGCTACAGGTGAATTGAGTAAGCTAAATTGGCCGTAGTGTATGTGTGTGTAAAAGTAAGAGTGTATGGTTTCCCAGTACTGGGTTGCAGCTTTAAGGTCATCCACGGTGTAAAACATATGCTGGATAAGTTGGTGGTTCATTTCACTGTGGCAAGCCCTAATGAATAAAGGGACTAACCCGAAGAAAAATGAATGAATGAATGAATGAAAATGATCAAATTCCCTGCACAAAGGATCATGGGTGCCAGAAGTGTCCATCAGATGTACCCTTCAAAATCTTTTGCTTCAAAATATCACTAAAATCTCAAATTACAGAGCAAAACATGCCATTTCTTGTTGCCAGTAGGTGGCGCTATAATTGTAATTGAATATTAGCATGTAGACGTGCTCATGTCACGATTGATCTGAGGCAGATCAGATATTGTATGCCTAAGTTATAACAACTTCCTCTTTCTTGAAAAAACATTGTAATTTGTCAGGATTTTTGTAATTTAATAATCATAATTTGTTTTAGTTTTTTTTCAATGAAGGTTTGACAAACCGGAGATGCAACGCATAATTTAAAAACATAGTCATGCACAATAAAATTATTATAATGTATATATAAATCTTATACTGGGTGACACGGTGGCTCAGTGGTTAGCACTGACGCTTCACTGCAAGAAGGTTGCTGGTTCAGTTGGTGTTTCTATGTGGAGTTTGCATGTTCTCCCCATGTTCGCGTTGGTTTCCTCTGGGTGCTCTGGTTTCCCCTACAGTCGAACCACATGCGCTATAGGTGAATCGAGTAAGCTAAATTGTTTGTAGTGAATGTGAGAGTGTATGGGTGTTTCCCAGTACTGGTTGGAGTAATGTTGGCGGTTCATTCCGCTGTGGCGACCCCTGATAAATAAAGGCACTAGCGAAAGTAAACGAATGAATTAATCTCATACCAGAGAAAAAACATTATATTTTTCACATGACAAATCTTTCCATTTTACTAATGAAGCCTTGTGTGCTTGAGTTATGAGGTCTTGTAGGTTCAGTGACCTTTGAATGCATTTCCTTTGTTAGTTTCTGAAAGGCTGAATGTCAAACTCATTGAACTGGCTTCTAGGAAATGTATTACATTCATATCTATGTAAATAGTAATCTGAGGTGTTTAGATTTTTTTATGACAGAGGCCAAAACCAATCTCTGCATCCTGTTGAGTGAGAATGAAATCTGGAGACCTGCAGTGAGACGTGAAGGTATGATAAGTAGCATTATTATTACAAACGTGTATTTGATATGTGTGTGTCTCACCCCTACACCTGGGGCAATAATGGGCCTCAGGATAAAGCAAAGCAGTATCATGTTTGTATGTGTGCGTGACAGCTGATATAGGTAAAAAAAATTGGAAGAAAAATAAAATGAAAAATGAGTAACCAAGTGAAAAAACACAATTTTTGACAGAAAAATTGCCACCCATGTAGCTTTTAAATAAGGTTATAGATCACTGCGTCCATTTTAGGCAGTAGGAATGACCTATTTTGATGTGTAATTGCTGTAGTACAAGCTAAACCAAGCATGTAATTGAAAGCGTGCAATTGCAGCATTGAGGTGCAGAGGCTTGAGGAACCACACATAAGTATGCTGAAGAAAACACAACACCACGGCTCAATGTCACTAAACCCTCTAAACACAGGCATAGAGAATTAGATACTTTACCAGGGCGAGGAGAATGTCACCCAGCTGTTTTGATGTGCGCGCGTGTGTGTGCGTGTGTGTGTGTGTGTTTGAAGTTTACTGACACATGCTCAATCGGATAAAATCATCTTTAAATCTTTCCCTGGCCTTGGCTCAGGCCTCCTCTCCTAATAAACAATTTAATGCCACTTTTACACGCTGTTCACCCGCTAAAGCAGGGAAATGAACCCAGACCGGCAGCGATCGAACCATTACCGCTCTTGGATGAAATGAAAAAAAGTTGTTTTTGAGCCATTATTTCTGTCACAGTCTCTATTTTCATCTTGTCCCTTGAATCCACTACAAATCAGAGGCATTACATCTAAAAATGTGCTAGATACTCTGGTTGTGAACTTTTTTCAATTTGATATTTGTATCTATCTATCTATCTATCTATCCGTCCGTCCGTCCGTCCATCCATCTACCTATCCATCTGTCTATCTGTCTATAGGCTTGTGAATAATCATCCTTTAAAACATCTGACATTTTAACTAATTCATAAGTAACCAGTTAAACAAGATTTTGAGGGCTGCAATGTGGCTCAGTGGTTAGCACTGTCGCATTACAGCAAGAAGGTTAGCAGTCCCCGCTGGGCCAGTTGGCATTTCTGTGTGGAGTTTGCATGTTCTCCTCGTGTTTGTCTGGGTGCTCCAGTTTTCCCAGTCCAAAGATATGAATTGGGTGAACAAAACTGGCCATAGTGTACAAGTGCAGGGGTGTTTCCCAGTACTGGGTTGCGGCTGGAAAGGCATCTGCTGCATAAAACATATGCCTGAATAGTTGGTGGTTCATTCCACTGTGGCAATGCTTGACAAATAAGGGACTAAGCTGAAGGAAAATAACTGAATGAATGAACAAGATTTTGTCAAGCCAAATGTATCATTATTACTTGGCAAACTTTGTTTTCTATGTATATGTCTTATTTTATAACTATATAAGATCTAAATTGTGCATCCTTTGCATGACATCCAATCAAGTTTCATTCAAATTCAGGATCTGAAATGGAATTTCAAATTTAATTTCAATACTTTAGGTGTCCATACTGTTAGTTATGTAATATATTATATAAACCTAAAATATTATATATATTACAGTTTTTCTCAGTCGCTTTGTTGCATTTCTCACAACACTATTTACATTTGCACAACATGCATTTCTCAAAACAATTAGTACAAACTGCAAAACCTAGTTGATAACCTGCAAAAGCGTGTCACCTGCTCAAAATAGCTCATTCCTCAAAAGCAAGTATACATGTCAATAAAAGTGTCAGTGTCATCAAGATGAAAAGTCCTGCCACCATTGTTTATGAACAAGATAGTCAAATGGTTTTGTCATGTTTTCATTATGACACTTTACTCTGTACATTTTTTCCAATGCAAAAGAGTCGGATTTTGGTTACCCTTCTTGAAAATGCTCAAGACAGCACTATATACACTATTTGCACAGCCATTTGAAAACTACAGTTAAGTTAGACATTACTGCATTTAGTGAGGTGTCTGAGTACAAGACATTGAATATGTATGTTTCACATTTTTACTGCATTTGCTCTTTACTATTCTAATTTATTTACAGCATTGTGCAAAAGCATAAATACACCCTTATTTACAACAAACATAAACTCCCTTTGGGTAGAGCTGTGCACAACGGTAAACAATATTGCAGTACATATTGGAACTGAACCTACAACATACACAGGTGAAGTTTTTTCCTCGCCGCTGTCGCCACTGGCTTGCATGGTTCGAGATCTGTAGAGCTGCGCATCGATGGAATTGCTCCTCAGTGTTTGGACTCTCAGTAGTGATTATTAAACCACACTGAACTGAGCTAAACTAAACTGAACTTAAACACTGAAAACTGAACTGACACTTTAATTCACTATAAACTTCCATGTGAAGCTGCTTTGACACAATCTACATTGTATAAGCGCTATACAAATAAAGATGAATTTAATTGAATTGAACAGGTCTGTAAATCATTCATCAAATTGTTCAATTTAGAAGATATTTTCAGGAAAAAAAAGATTTAAAATTTTTTATTAAAATTTGCTTGACAGATTGACAACTAGTTCAACATTTTTGTATGTAATGACTCAAGTAATGAAATAAGGACTATTAGTTTTATTTGGAATGACTATTCAGCATCCACAAGTTTAGTTAATTTTGACTGACATAACATAAGCAAATAATAATGTTACAGACAGCAGAGAGTTGTATGAAAGTAATTGATGCATATCCAAAAGCATTCGCAATTTGCTGGAAGGAATGAGAAACTGCTACTATGATGTGCACAAATAACTATTTGTTGTGCAAATGTAAATAGTGTTGTGAGAAATGCACCAAAGCGACTGAGAAAAACTGTAATTCAGATCATTTTACTCTTAATACCTTTTAAAAGAAATGATTGTGTTATTAACATATTAGCTTTGTTCGGACTCTCACCCGTAGCAGAAGGTGATGCAGGCAGCGATGGAGAGAATAGTGATGAGGAGCACAATACACACTGCTATAACCATATTCCTCCTCTTCTCCTCTTCAGTCTGCTGCAACTCCCACCATTCAAGATCACTGAACTGACAGCGCTCCCCCATGTAACCTAGCACACAGCTGCATCACACACACACACACACACACACACACACACACACACACACAAAGAGCATCATTAAATGCAATATTCATCATATCTGTCAGGGGACAAAGAGATTCGAACTGAAAAATAAAATTGCACTGAGGAATATGATTACGTGTGTCCTTTTTGTCAAGGGCAAACGTTTAATAAAAAGCTAAATGATTCTTAGTACAAGACTGCCATCTACTGCTTATTTCAGAAAGCCATAATCTTAAAATTGGCTTTAGAGCTTGAGGGAAATGTTAAAAATGCAAAAACAAGGAATATGAGGATCGGCCTGATGTTTCTGTGTAACAAAACTTCAGAAGTAAACACTTGCTTGCATGCGTAAGACTCCATCTCAGGAAAATAGAAGCAGACTCCGTTATACAGACAGTACGAGTCGTGTGTGGAGGGGCAGCTCTGCACGCCATTATTGCGTTGCCATGTTGAAGTGACATCAGGTGGACTAGCAGTACTCGGCCACAAGGAGGCGCCATTAAATTCTGCTGAAACTGTAAACAGAGCATGAAAATCAGGTCACTGTTATGTTGCACCATACAGTACTGCTAAATGTTAGTGCATTTACTGTTAGTGTGTTTATGTTAGTGCATTTAATCTTGCACAGATTAAGATTAGCAGATTGCATCAAGTTTAAACCATAATTACAAAAATAACTTGAATGCTGTAATGCTTATTAAGAAAAAAATGGTCTTACCCTGACAGCTAAAACCAGTGCCTGTGAAGCCAGATCGACATCTACACTGATATTCTCCAACTGCATTCAAACACTCAGCGTTTACATCGCAGTCATGCAAATCCAGTCGACACTCATCTATATCTGCAACAATACAAACATACAAAATAGATTTCATTTTCGTTGAATTTATCTTAAAATTTAAATAACTAAATCTAGTCAGGCATTTTAAAAATGACTAGTAAAACTAATAAAATGAAAATAAAATGGCAAAAATAAAAGTTGAAATTCAAAATGGACAACAAAAATATGAAAAAGGATAGCTAATAATTCAAAACCTAAATTAAAAGCCAGAAAAAATAGTGTAATATTGAGGAATATTAGTATAATTAAATAAAATAATATATATTTTTGCTATATTTTAAAATGTTGCTTATTCATAGAATGCGAAAGCATTTGTTTCAATAAAATAAAATAAAAAATAAATAAATAAATAAAAATAAAATAAAATAAAATGGTTGTTTTGCAGTGCTAATAAAAAGCAAAAAAAGCAATCCACGCTGCAAGCAGCAACGGAAGCTAGGGCTGCACAATATATCGTTTCAGCATCAATATCGTAATGTGATCATTCGCAATAGTTACATCCCAACCCAGCAAACAATTTTGTGTTAAATAGACGTCTAATAGACATCTAAACATAGGCAGCTTGGCTAAAACAAGGCTAAATTTGGGCTGTCAGTGAAAATCTAATAGACATATAAGAATATTCAATTTTCACTGACAGCCCAAATTTAACCTTGTATTAGTCAAGACGACTATGTTTAGATCTATTAGAAATCTTTTAAAAACAAACAAAAAAAAAGCTTACTGGGAGGATATACAGTGTTGAGTCTGGATTAATAATTGATAATTGAACATTTGCATGTGTTTTTTCAGGTCTGTGATTTGTATGAGGATTTTAAAAGCATTCGGGAATAAGAAGTTGTAACGTTTGTAACTTCAATAATGATTGTTTTTATTGAATGGTTTATACAATGAAGACTATGCCATATTATTTGACATTTGATTATTCAATTGCTGTATACCTGAAAACAGTTAGACTGTTAAACGATAAAACATTGTTTTTTTGATTTGTATATTTTCTTTTATTGTATTTTCTATGCTTGAAGATTGTTTATTATATTTTATGCAGATGCACCATCCTACAGAATCTTTCAAATCAGTCTGAAATGATCAATTCTTTCCAAACAGAGATATTCAAGTCATCTGGTGAAATTGTATTCATATTGCAACATTCATTCATTCATTTTATTTTCAGCTTAGTCCTTTTATTAATCAGTGCTTGCACAGCGGAATGTACCGCCAACTTATCCAGCATATGTTTTACGCAGCGAATACCCTTCCAGCCTGGGAAACACCCATACACTCTTGCATTCACACTCATACACTACAGCCAATTTAGCTTGCTCAATTCACCTATAGCGCATGTCTTTGGACAGTGGGGGGAAACCGGAGCACCCGGAGGAAAGCCACGTATACATTGGTAGAACATGCAAACTCCACACAGAAACGCCAATTGGCCCAGCCGGAGCTCGAACCAGAGACCTTCTTGCTGTGAGGTGATCGTGCTACCCATTGCGGTACTGTGACGCCCATATTGCAACATATATTGCAGAATAACAAAATATCGAAATGTTCAATCTTTCCAATATTGTGCAGCCCTACTAATTAGTTTTGTAAAATGGTGTTTAAATGAATGTGTTTTGTCATACCAACACAGTGATGACCATCTCCACTGAATCCATTTTTGCACTGACAGAAATATCCACCTGCTGTGTTCACACATTCAGCCTCAGAAACACTACAATCTGCCAGGCCTGCTTTGCATTCATCAACGTCTGTGTAAACACATGCACACACACACACACACACACACACACACACACACACACACACACACACACACACACACACACACACACAAACACATATATATTGTCAATACTGTATGCACTCATGCAAACAAGCCCAAATTTACATAAAGGCCGATCAATGCATCCAATAAGAGGCGCACACTGCACCCACACACATATCAATATCCATACACTCAAATTCAGTTTCACACATACATCACAAGCCAACTGCTTGAGTCTATGCGAAATCAAAACCATCTGACATGTAGTGCAAACACACACAGACATGCACATAAAGGCCTCAAGAGTAAACACTCAAGTCCTCAACACACATCCATGTGGCCATCTCGAACACAACCTGTCTGGGATGTCTGAAACCTGCACCACTAACAAGAAGAATGTTGATGCTGATTGGACAGCAGTTCTACCTCTTCATTTGTTTGGCCAGATGAAAAATAGTCCCTCAACGGAGTCTGGTTTCTTCATTTCCATCAGTTGGTGAAGTTTCAGCTTTTGCCGTTTAGATTTTGCTTCTTTTTTTGGCCACACTTAACAATAAGGTTCCCTTATATACAGTATTTACCAACATGAACTAAAAACTGAGAATGGACAACACTACACTATTTTTATTCGATGTTTGACATAATCTTAACCCAAAACACGATAAGAGGGTGGGACATCGTTTAGCTCCTAACCCTTTTTAAAAAAAGCCAATAGCGTTTTGTTTTATCACCGCTCTGCAAGTGAAAGTGGTTGAGCTCAAGTGCATCAAATGAAAAGCAAATGAAAAGTGTCTTGAAGTTGGCGGGGCATGTCAGATACTAAAGAGCATTTGATTGGTTATGATGCGATGAGAAACTGAAGTATGAGGTGATGTAAATAAAACCATTGATACATTTAGGCAGAAGTGACAAACCACAAGCTTCACATGTTTATATCAGTGTTAGATCTTCTAATCTATTTTGGAGCATACTAGCTTATAGATATCTTAAAAACTAACAATTACTGATACTAACATCTAAAATACTTTATTTAAATTTCATGGGACCTTTAATTAATGTATTATTAAAATTCTAAGTTGTCCTAGTTAACATTAGTAAGTACACTGTGGGTTTTGTTCACTGTTTGTTTATTTTAGCAAATACATTAATATTAAAATTCCTGTAAAATAAAAAAAATATATATATTTTAAATGTTAGTTTTAGTCTGTTAGTTTTTTATTAAGATATCTATTAGCTAGCTCTGTTAGGATATCTAATAGCTAGTGTGCTCCAAAACAGTGACAAAATTCACATTTAGAAAATATAAAACTGATATAAACATCCACAGCTTTCAGTTTGTCACTTCAAAGACGCTTCTCATTTGCTTTTCATTTAATGTGTTTGATCTCAACCACTCACATTGGCACAGCTGTGATAAAAAATTAAATGCTATTGGCTGTTTTTTAAAAGGGGAGGAGCAACTTTACGTCCCACCCTCTCTTTAATTTTCAGTTGAGATTATGCCAAACATTGAATAAAAAAATTCACATTTCAAAGCACTTTATGGGATTTTTAACATGATCAAATGCAACCTTATTGTAAAGTGTTAACTTTTTTTCTGGCTGTTCACAGTATTTTCTGAATTACTACATGATAAAAGGACATACCCAATGTCTATAACAACCTTTGACTTTAGTATTTCAAAAAACTGAAACAAGGTATTCTGACCCTGACTTCATTCAATGTTAAGAATTTTGTACTATAAATATATGTAAATTAGTATACACACACATACATGCATACCACACACACACACACACACACACACATACATACATATACATATATATATATATATATATATATATATATA
>CAIGQZ010035043.1:16586795-16611683 GCA_903798205.1 Danio tinwini | reverse complement strand
TATTTTTTTTTTACATTCTGCCCAATGTTGTCCAGTAAAACAATGTTCACATTAAAGGCTATGAGAACAAATTTTGTGGATGTTAACCATCCAAGCTGTGTTACACATTATGTGCAAAAAAACATGAAAAACTAAAAAAGTTACTCTTTTTGTTCACTGAACTGGATCAACAAAAACATATTCTGGTCCCAGGTCTAAACAGGGTTAAAAAACATTTAACTGGATTGCTCTCATGTGGTCAAATGTGTTTCAATAGCCAAAAAGGATAAGGATGAACAACCAAAAGCATCGTAATCCCAGGTGTTTACTGGGCGTTGGATTTGTGCTGAATACAAAAGAAACGAGAAACATGATTCCTGTGTTTCAGTTATAAATATAACTTATTGTAAAATCCACAATATTTTTGTCAGCTTGTTTCACACTTATATTTTTATTTCCTTTTCTGCACTTTTAATACATTTATTTTGTTGTCTTTTTTACAATATTTATAAAGTAATGATAAAATGTAAGTTGTACACTTGCTGACACGGTGGCTCAGCAGTTAGCACTGCTGCCTCACAGCAAGAAGGTCATTGGTTGTATGTGCTATAGGTGAATTGGATTAACTAAATTGACCGCAGTATATGAGTGCGTGTGAGAATGAGAGAATGTATGAGTGTTTCCCAGTACTGAGTTGTGGCTGGAAGGGCATCCTCTGCATAAAACATACGCTAAAATAGTTGGCAGTTCATTCCGCTGTGGCAACCCCTGATAAATATGGGACTAAGTCAAAGCAAAATTAATCAATGAATGAATAATTGTACACTAATATGACTGAGGGCTGCACGGTGGCACAGTGGGTAGCACGTTCGCCTCACAGCATGAAGGTCACTGGTTCGTGTCTTGGCAGGGTCAGTTGGTGTTTCTGTGTGGAATTTGCAAAAACAAGTCCAAAAAACATATGGTATAGCTGAATTGGGTAGGCTAACTTGGGTGTGTGTGGATGTTTCCCTGTGATGGGTTGCGGCTGGAAGGGCATCCGCTGCGTAAAACATGTGCTGAATAAGTTGGGTGTTTATTCTGCTGTGGTGACCCCAGATTAATAAACAAACTGAGCCGAAAAAAAACGAATGAATGAATAATATGACTGATTTTCTTCTGTCTCTCAACAATGCATTTCTAAACACAGTGCAATATACAGAATTAGGAAGACAGACTGCAGAGAAAGCGATGAACATACAGTTTTATAAGTCTTACTGTGCCTGAGGATGAAGAGCGATGCCTCTGGGTTTTTGGATGTTTTCATTAATAAAGATCTCTCTGTTGAAACCATTTAAGCTGCTGCGGGAAATAGAGGACAATCTGAAACACACAATGTTAAATTCAGTTTTGAAAATAAATAAAAGTTACAAAAATGAGGAAGTGTGTGTGTGTGTGTGTGTGTGTGTGTGTGTGTGTGTGCGTGCGTGCGTGCGTGCGTGCGTGTGTCTCACCCGCTGTCAGTCCAGTAGAGTTTGCGATGGATCCAGTCCACAGCCAGAGCCTCAGGAGAGTCCAGTCCAGTGGAGAAGAGCAGTTCTCTGAATCCTCCATCCAGTGAAGCTCTCTTAATGTGCTTCAGGCCTTTAGCTGCAAAATATACCTAAACACACAAGCAAACACACACCAGCATTACCATTATTTCATCACAATTTCAATCAAAAGAAAGCCTTGTAAAAAGATAAGGATATGTTAAAAGATCAAATAAAAACCTAAAGGTTAGGTTATAACCTTAGGTTTTATAAAACCTAAGCATTTGTTCTGATTTGTGAAGATCTGTATTTTTTTCTAAATTGTTTTGTAATTTGTAAAGCAAAATGTATCAAAAATTAAACTACATAAAGAAATTAATAAAATAAAAAGATATTACATATAAGGAATTATTTAGAATTAATATAATTAATTAAAAATAATATATGTACAGTGCTCAGCATAATTGAGTACACCCCGTTTTGAAAATGTTTTTTATCCATTTCTCAGTGAATAAAGGCAATGTATTTTGGTGCATTTAAACAGATATATTTATTAACATAATATTTTAGTCATCAAACATATTTAGAAATTGAAAGATAATACAATTAAATTCAAGCAAAATATTGCAAAAAAATTACAACCTTCAAAATGAATTTTCTTTTGCTCCACTTGATTTTTCCTCTTTTTAAAGTTTGTATTTAATATTTTTCTATAACATATAAATTTGGCTGTACTAGTTTTTGGACTGTTATCATAAATTATTCTGTTAGATAAGCTCCAGATTTGGCTTCAGTACTGACTTATCTAATGTATATGCACAAATATAATATTGTATAGCTTCCTATTACAAATATGAATTTAAAAAAATAGATTTGTGAGCGGTGTACTTATATATGCTGAGAACTGTATACTAAAATACAGAAATATAGAAATACAGAATTATAAAATCAACTATGTTTTGAATTTCTTAAATGATTTACCTCTATTTAATGCATTATTTTGGCTTGATCTATATATTTATTGAATTATTGGATATGGATTTACCAGTGTATATATTTTCTCCACATATATTCTTTTTTTTGACTTGTTGTGGATTTATTTATTCATAGATTCATTTATTATTACATTTGCACATTTTGTCCTTCACACTCATTAAGCTTGAGACAGAAAAATCCTGAATCACGCTTTCTGCAGGTTTCACAAAGTCAAATTTAATACTTTTTAAGACCATTATAAAATAAAATTTTAGACTTAGAAAACACTAAACACTAAGAATTTGTTTCTTTTGGTCCCGCGGAAAAGAGGTTCACTTGCCCCATTAAAAAAAAATCTAATTATTTCTAATTTAAATCAAATTTTTTGCCACATATTTTAAAAAATGTGCCAAAACAAGCAAATCCTAGTTGTGATACATACACAATTTTTCAACATAACATTTATATATAGGTAAATAGAGTTATAAATAGAGTTTTGTTTAAAAAAAAATTAAGATTGATTGTTGGTGATTAGATAGCCTTACAAAAAGAGGAAAATTAAGACCTGTTTAAAAGGTTTTAAGACCTACAAGACAATATTTAAGTCAATTTAAGACTTTTAAAGGCCTAAAATTTACTATTTGAAATGAAAGACTTTTCAAGACCCCGCAGAACCCTGTAAATAAACCATAAGTCGCCTCAATATATATACTATACAAAATGTTCATGGAAATTAAAGTGAAAATGTATCCTCCAGCTCATATATCTTTTGCCCACTAGATAGCAGCAGATACACTTTTAAACGTTATCAACATGAGCCACTGAACACCCATTTCCTTACATCATGTCTATTTACATCTTATGTCCACTAGATGGCAGTTTTAAACACATCATATCAACTACTAGCTTCCAATCCATAAACTCTTTCAGCTATGTATGTGATTTGTGCATTTGTGGTGTTTTACCTTGTTCTGGACTGGATCATAGTCCACAGCTGTAATATTGCCTCCTGGTTCTTCCAGCAGTTTTCTGCTCAGTTTGCCATCCGTGTTAATCTTCCTTAAATCCACTATATTGGCAAACAACAGGTCCGCTGGAGGTCCTGCTCAAAATAAAGAGAATCCAGACATTCTAGGTCACTGCAAGCAAATGCACTTAAATACTGATTAACAACATGCTTAACCCAGTAACTCGAGCTGACCAAATGTAAGCAACAGACTGGCACCCTGGCAGAAGAGCCAACATAACGAAAATAAAGACGCACCGGCTAGAAATCAGAACTGGCTGTTTTTGGTTTTAAATGGGTTGATCTGTTTCTGGATTAGCACACATAGAGTACAGTTCAATATTTTTATACCACAAAAAGAGGCCAGAGATGCCTCACATAGAAATATGATATAGATGAATTTTTCACTCTATTTTGATAGTGCCTTTAATGCATTTTGTTGAATTTAGGTTACATTGCATCTACATGTCAACTAATTCTCATTAGATTATAAATTGACTGTTAGGCTGGGGTTGGGGTTAGGGTTAGTGTAAGTTGACAAAGTTTCTTATAGTCAGTTAAATGTCTGTTGAAGGAGCAGTGCCAACAGATATTAAGCAGACTGTCTACTAATACTCAACTGAGAATTAATTGGCATGAAGTTGCAATGCAAATTTTAGTAAACAAAATGTGCAATAGGGTCCATCAAAATAAAGTCTTACCAAATGTTATGGTATATGCCAAGATTGTCGCTTTCATATGCTTTTCAACTATTAGAATTACAAGTGTATGTTTAAATATATTATCTGTAATGTTATATGTGTTCATATACGAGCAAATATAAACATAATCTAGATCAGGGGTTTTCAAACTGTGGGGAGCACCTATAAAGGGGGGGCGCGAGACATTGAGGCATTTACTCGAGTAAATTATGATGACGATTTTTATGTGTCCACTAGAGTG
Source organism: Danio tinwini (assembly GCA_903798205.1). Classification (NCBI taxonomy): domain Eukaryota; kingdom Metazoa; phylum Chordata; class Actinopteri; order Cypriniformes; family Danionidae; genus Danio; species Danio tinwini. The sequence continues at coordinate 16,607,270 of CAIGQZ010035043.1, read as the reverse complement.
AATCTGATTAATGTTAGCTCCACATCTAACTATCAGGTACACGTAGATCTAATGCGTTCGAGTAAAACATGGATCGGCTGCTTTTTAAAACGAATGACAGTGAATTAACAGGTGAGTCATCTGACAAAAAAGTGCCCTTCTTAATCAAATCAGCAGGATGCCCTTCTGGATCTTTCACTTACTTTAAAGACACTACTGATTACGTTTACATGGACATCTGTAATCTAGTTATTTGCCTTAATAGACAATAATATAATAAATGTGTTTACGTAAAATGCTTTAATGTGAGAGTTTCATGTAATTTTGGGTGACCTTAACTGCAGTTTGGCAGTTTCACTTTCACTCATGAACATTTCATTCATGCCCCCATGACAAACTGGGTTATTAGACGCAAATAAGGAGAAGAGACTAAAGGAAGAGTGTTATGGAATTTAATAATGCATGCTGAATGGAAAGAAAAAAACTTCAGAATTTCACAATGTGTGTGTCTGCCATCCTTTATGGACAGCCGCGTGTATGTGGATCTTGTCGGAAAATATGGCAAAAAGTCCTACATGACGGTAATAGTTTGATTGCAGTGTTTACTTCAATAATGCCTCTAATATATGCATACTCCATATGTCTTAATTCCATTAAAATACATTTAGTTCAGTTATGATTTTAGTCGGATTAAGGTAATCAAAAATCGCTGTTTACATGATGAATCTTAATCAAGTATTGTTTTAATTGTATAAAAAATCTATTAAAGTATTGTTGTCGTTGTAAACGTACTCGATGTTCGACTCAACCACACCATCAGGGCTCTGCGAACTTGGCTTTGTGAAGCAGTATTTCTTGTATGTACGTACATCAAAAGCAAGTAAGCTATGGCTCACACTTATTGACAGTGGAAGATGATTTACGGTTAGTCGTGTCAGGAATCCAACTATGTTGTCCTCACAGAAACAGACTTAGCCATCGCACTGAATCAGGTAATATCAGGTAATCAGCTACAGTTGAAGTCAGAATTATTAGCCCCCTCTGTTAATTTTTTTTTCCCAATTTCTGTTTAACGGAGAAAAGTTTTTTCAACACATTTCTAATCATAATAGCTTCAGCAATTCATTTCTAATAACTGATTTATTTTATCTTTGCCATGATGACAGTAAATAATATTTTACTAGATATTTTTCAAGACTCTTCTATACAGCTTAAAGTGACATTTAAAGGCTTAACTAGGTTAATTAGGTTAACTAGGCAGGTTAGGGTAACTAGGCAAGTTATTGTATAATGATGGTTTTTCTGTAGACTATAACAAAAATTTGCTTAAAGGGGCTAATAATTTTGACCTTAAAATAGATTTTTTTAAAAATTCAAAACTGCTTTTATTCTAGCTGAAATTAAACAAGAAGAAAGAAAATGTCCTTGCTCTGTTAAACAGCATTCTAAAAAAGAAAGAAAAATTCAAAGGGGGGCTAATAATTCTGACTTCAACTGTATATTTTTATGTTTCAATGAAATTAATGCTACACACTTTAAACGCAACAAATAATATGTGAATGATGTTTGCACATGGATTATAATTTTGGCTCGGTGGAAGGGGGAGGGGGGCGGTAGTGAAATTGGCCAAACTTAATGTTTGTCCTAAAAGTTTGAAAACCGCTGTTTTAGATAATATATTTGACCATATTAGTCATTTTTGCAATATTTCTAAATATATATACATGTAAATAATCTAAATATGAACTCATATGCCATAAATATAGAATTTACATATATTTCTATGAATCAGATTTCTACATGGGGCTGAAGACTGACAGTGAGAGCAGATTTGAGAGATGTAACAAATATTGGCCTTTGCTTATTTCATACTTAGGCACTTCTGTGATGTATTCAACACTGAGCTCTTGTGTTTGGGTAGTTTTATTGAGTTCATTTTATCAGTGAAAAAAATGTATCTAAAGTTAAAGTTAAGTTAAAGTTAACTAAAATGTCTAAACCTACTTTACACGGTCTCCATTCAATTTAATTGTGCATCTGCAGATTTTATCTTTTGTGTGAATTATTTAAACGTATTGTAGCATTAATAATTTTCTGCAGTGATAGAAAGAACAGCTCAAACTGTTCGTAAGGCATAAAATACTGGAAGAAAATCCTAAATTTTGCTGCCTGAGGTTTTAAAAAGGTATCTTTAAAATCTCTTCAGAAAGTATTTATGTTTTTTTTTTTTTGAATCTCCATTTAATGCATGTTAAATACCAGCACAGGTCCATGATTTACAATTAACCAAGGAAACACTACTATTCCTACTGTTTTGTTGGCAGCAAGTGAATTTGCATTATTATTATTCAGCCTGTCTACTGTTTTTGTTTTGTTGGCAGCAAGTTAATTTGCATTATTATTTAGCATGTCTACTGTTTTTGCTTTGTGCAGGCATATTTTATGTGGCATAATAGGGCTGCACGATATTCAAAACATACATATGGTAATGTGATATTTAGTTTTTCTGTGATATACATTCTGATATGAATACAATGTTACCAGATGTCTTTAATAGCTCTTTTTGGAATGAATTAAACAGATTGATCATGCATGAAATATAAATAAACAAATTAAAAGTAGCATGTAAGCAAGCAAAAGAAAAGTCACGGTTAGAATTAAAAGCATGAATAAATACAATAGGGCCAAAATGAAAGTGAAAACAGAGCTTTATGCTTTTCTGGGGAGTCTAACAGTATTCAGATATAAAATTAATAAATAAATGTAAAACAATCATGTAATGTTTTTAATGTATAAATATCTCTGTAAGGTAAATCTTTATATTAAAGTTACAATTTCTTGTGCTTGAATGCTTTAGACTCTCCTGTGCCTGAATGCTTATAGTCACAGGCCGTGAAAACACATACAGTATAGATAATACACTTTCACTCTATTATGGTTAAACTCTTTAGTGAATCCACAAATATCATGTGTTCTGAACTGTGGCTCTTGCTCAACTATAATTCCAACATATAAAATCAACATTGCACACCTTGCAATGTGACTATTGCAGATGTGCACATTGCGATATCGATGTTGAAATGTTATATTGTGTGCCCAATGACATAATTTCACAAAGCTAAAGTCAGATTATCAAGATTTTGCATTATTTTGAAACAGTACAGTGTAATTTAGGCCCAAACTGATGTATGTAGTAAATCAGTGCAGAAAGTTCAGCCCATGATAAAGTAAATATACACTTTGCTCATGTTTTTTAGCTAGTTTTTATTAAAAAAATGAAAACAACATTGAACAATCTGCTTGCTAAAAATCTGCAATTGCAATCAGTTATGAAAAATCAAGATCTCTAACAGTAAGTTTATTGAACTCACCAGTGGCAGCACAGTGTTTTCCATCAGGCTGTATCTGGTATCCAGGCTGGCACTCACAAACCCACCGGCCTGGATATAAAGTCACACACATCTGACTGCAGCCGCCATGATCTGCAGACAAACAGCCTAAAACACAGAAGTGATGTTAAGGAAACTGTCATGTCTCTCTGTACAGTATGTGGATTTCAGCATAGTTTATATAAAAACACACACGCGCACGCACGCACGCACGCACGCACACACACACACACACACACACACACACCTGTACAAGATTGGCCATCAGGATTGAGCAGAGATCCTTCAGGACACACACACATATCTCCTTGTGCTGTGTGAACACATGCATGATCACAATCCACAGCTTTCCCTACACAAGGCTTGTTCTCTGTAGACACACACAGTTAAGGAGTAAGACAGGCCATTGGTTCTGACACAAACAAACTTAACCAAATGTACTATGTTGTAGAAACTCCCTGAAGCATTTTTGCTGTAGATTATAGTTTAAAAGTTTAAACAAATCACGTATTTACTTAAAGGGATATTTAACCCAAAAATGGCTCTTTTTCAGTTTTATTCTTTTGTTGAATACAAAATAAGTTATTTAAAAAAATGTTAAAATATACATGTAACCATTGACTTGCATTTGTTTACATTTAACTATGGAAGTCAATGGTGACCGTTTTTAAATAAAAAAAAAATATTATAAAATAAAATACATTAAAATACATTAAATAATAAAATAAAATAAATAATAAAATAAAATAAATAAACAAATATATTTTTTATTTAATTAAATATTAAAATAAAATACAATAAATAATACAATTAAATTTAATTAATTTAAAAAAATAATAAATTTAATTAAAATATTTAGAAATAAATTAAATTAAAATAAATTAAATTATTTAGAATTCATAATCCATAACTATCATGTTGTGGAAAGCAAAAATAAATACAGCAATGAGGAAAAAAAAAATGGTTTAAGATGATTTACTTAACATTTAATATTTAGTATTTCATACTTTATTAAATTTGACAAGTATTTGATTGTTTTCACAATATTTTTGTCATGTTGGATTTCCAAAAGAATACATTTTGCATATGCAATATTCAAATATACATATAGAGAGAGAAATATTTTTTTCACATTCATGACTCTTGTATATTGTCTTATTATCTTTTTGGGAGAAGCCTGCATCACTTTCCAGTCAAAACAAACAAACCAAAAAAATTTAAGTCAGAATTTGTCAGGGGTATAAATCAATTTGGGCTTGACTGTACATATTTTCTTGCAATATAAAATGTTGTTTGCTTGTGAATTAGTAGCACTGTATGAACGTCTTTAACAGTATCTTAATGACAATTTAACAACATTTCCATTTCAACTGAAGTGTCACAACGTACAGGGTCAGTATCCTCCTTAAACCAAGCATTAACAGGATGGTATGGTCATTTCAGGAGATTGTGAAATGCTGGCTGAACAGCCTGATGCCGGATGACCAGATAACGCAAACAGGTCTAAAGTCTCAAGCCAATGGCCTCAATCTTTCATTTCCAAACCCCCTGTCCTCACATGATCAATAGTCACCTCAGTTTTTCCATGAACACCTTTGTCGTGGCCATGTGCCTGTTAGACAGTCCTTATTCTGACACCCAATAATCCCAAATCCAATCATCCTATATTTACAAAACACTAGCACTGAAATCAATTAAGACTGTCTACAACAGGTTTATTCAGATGGGTAACAACAACAAAAGTGTTTTGATTTACATCAAAAAAATAACACTACATAAAGTAGATATGAATATAGACCTAAATCCAGACACCTCCAAAAATGAAGTGTTTTTATCCTGAAATGTGAACGCTTCCATCACCAGTGCTGATGATTGAGTTTGAGGTAGCCATATGGTGGGACTCAACCTTCTTAACGGGACACTCTCTACAATCCCGTTATGATGTCAGGACCATAATCCCACCCGCAGAGGTGAAAGTGCACAAGGGGTCCCGGAGTGAAGTATTAGTTCGGATTACATCCCATTTCGCTCTCGAATCTATCTTAAAATAATAATTTTTGCTGTGTACATTTACATTTTTTGTGCATTATTTGCATCATTATTAGAAATATAATAAATAAATGTAATGAAACTTAGAGAATTAGACCTTCATCATTCCCAGGTTATCTATGAAAGGCTATACACTGATTTTATGGGAAGGACTCATTAAATGTGTCTGACATTTACACATCCTCTTAAAAACCTCTCTTCAATTATATATGACACAAGAAACAAATTAGTTTAGGATAATGCTGAAAGACTATTGTGCACTGTAATGTCAAAGTAGGGTTGTAACTGTACCAAAATTCAGTACAGTTAAAGAGTCATACAAAAAAGTGTTAAATTATTTAACTATATCCTCATATGGCCAGATCTGTTGAGTCTTAAATAAAATACGTTATAATAAAAACCCCATAGCGGTGTAATTTTAATAACCTCATCTGTTCACATGATGCTGGTGAATTACAGAGCTTGTGCAAATATGTCCAAACCACTTTGATCAGATGCTTTCTTAACTGCCTTTTTCTCATTGCTGTCATGTAATTGTGTTATTGAGATGAAAGAATGCAGTACATGTTTATATGTTCATCTGAATGTCATTCTCAGCAATGTTGGTGGCATTTGCTTTGCTTTTGAACAAATATAACTGCTGTAAAGATATCTGGACCGTGAATCACATTCATTCTCCCACATGCTATGTGTGCAACAGAGATGAGGGGATCAGCTGAAATGTTACCCGAATCCGCTCCTTCATACTAATCATCCATCCTCCACCCGCCCGCACATATTATTTTATCTGATATGTATATACGCACCCGAATCACACCCAATCAACACTGTAATAATTCTAATTCTTTGTTTTAAGTATGATGAGAGGTCACCGTGGATCGTTCCTTATTAACAGCAGATTCAGCTTTTACATATAGGCTACAGGAAAAAGAAAACAAAAACGGTGCCACTTCAACTTGACAGCAGCTATGTTATGTTTACTTGGCCTTTTTCTTTGCACTGTGCAAAAACAGAATATCATCTATTGTGCCTGGATTCGGGCGATTCCGCCTCATCTCCAAAACATGGCCAGCTGCACTAAATGAGCATTCACTAGCACCGCTTGTTGCAGGAATGCACAAGCTTCTCCTTGCAAGGCGCTGCAGTCGTGTAAATAAGCGATCTTATTTCTCCCAGAATGATAGCAGATTTTCCTCTGATGATTCCTTTTTAGGAGAATTTATGAATTTAGGAATTATTTTGGGCATCTAATCTTCACATTCTGCAAAGTCCACTCTCTGATTTTTTGCTGGTTAACTGCTATGTCCCGCTACATCCACCCACAACCCACCTGCAATTATTTATAATGTATTATTTTATTACTAGATCCGCTCGACCCGTGGATTATCTGCATCGCCCGCGAATATAACCACCATCCGCGCATCACTAGTGTGCAAACATGAGCAATAAGTGCTGGCTGCAGTTCATGCAATACACACTAGTGACACTAATTACAAAGCAACCATGATTTCTGCAATGTAGAAAATAAAGAGTGTAAAATCTAATTAGTTAATTAGATAGTTCTTAAATAGGTACAAAGTAAATATATAATCATTTTAGTTTCAACAACTAATTTACTTTAAGTTACAGTGTTTCCTCTAGGATTTTTTCCAGCTGTGATGGCAGGCCTTTTACACAGATCTTCCAACTACCTCTGGCGTTATTTCAATGACAAACGTCGTGAGCGCAGTATTACAACTCAAGAATGCATTCATGTAATACAAGCATTCAAATCTCTTTGCTTGAACACGATTTCCTCTGTTTGTGCACAAAACTTCTTGCATGCCCTCAATTATATGCTGCTCAAGTGCAGATTTTTTGTGCGCTCTCAAATAAACGCTGCTGAAGTGCAATTAAGTACATTTATGTAACAAGTATGTCTCCAACATTTATTAGATTTGCTAGGAATATTTACGAATGTCTCCGATAGACCTGCAGAACGGCATTGATGAATCCTGAAGTAAAGTGAAATGGCCACTTTACTCCAGCAAGATAAAGTAATTGTATGCAGAACCATAGACCTTTATCTATAAATAAAGTATAATTATAGAAACTATGTTCATCATAACTGAAAGCTACGTGTATCGCGCAGCCCTGTCAACCAGTGAGCATGTAACCTTAAAGGGTTAAAGAAATAACGCAGAGCACTACTACAATTGCAGAAAAGTTTGCTGTTATAGTTTACTAACATTTTATTTAGTTTTAATGCAATTATAACCCACTTTAAAAAAACCAGCAACAACTGAAGGTTTTGATTGAGAAGCTGTAATGTAGCCATGGCGGGAATTCATTTTGGTGTGGCGCTCCACTATGAAAGTATAAATGTAGCAGAAAGCATGAGTTAAATGAACTAGGGGTATATTCCAAACAATTTTTGAAGTTAGTTCAACCAAAAATGCTAATTCTGTCATCGTTTATTCACCCTTCACTTGTTTCAAACCTGTTGATTTTCTGTCTTCTGTTAAACACAAAAAAGATATTTTGAAGAAAGTTGGAAACCGGTAACCACTGACTTCCATAGTATTTGTTTTTCCTTCTATGAAAGCCAATGGTTAGAGATTTTCAGTTTTCTTCAAATTATCTTCTTTTGTCTTTAACCGATATATGTTGTCTTTAACTCATATAGATTTATAATCACTCAAGGTAAATAGTAAGTAGATTTTCAATTTTGGGTGAACTACGCCTTTAAATGTATAAAATTTCTGCTGCGGGTGGCACGGTGGCTCAGTGGTTATAACTGTGGCCTCACAGCAAGAAGGTCACTGTTTCGAATACCGGCTGGGTCAGTTGGCATGTCTGGAGTTTGCATGTTCTCTGTGTTTGCGTGGGTTTCCTCTGGGTGCTCCAGTTTCCCCCACAGCCCAAAGACATGCGCTATAGGTGAATTGGATAAACTAAATTGACTGTAGTGTATGAGTGCATGTGTGAATGCACGAGTGTATGAGTGTTTCCCAGTACTGGGTTGCAGCTGGAAGGGCATCCGCTACATAAAACATATGCAGGATTAGTTGGTGGTTTATTCCGCTGAGGTGACCCCTGATAAATAAGGGACTTAGCCGAAGAAAAATTTAATGAATGAATTTACTGCTGCTTGGATTTTCTCACAAAAAATAAAAATTAAAAATTAAATGATAACACATCTCCATATTAATCTTTAAATATTTTCCACTACTGTCTGAAGCAAAGCATGCTATGAAACAGAAAATTACATTGAAAAAATGGTACTGTGAAATAGTCAAGTGAAAACAAATTCATTTAATATGTAATGAGTAAAGTATTCATGGCGGCACGGTGGCTCAGTGGTTAGCACTGCTGCCTTACAGCAAGAAGGTCACTGGTTCGAGTCCCAGCCGGGTCAGATGGCATGTCTGTGTGGAGTTTGCACATTCTAAGAGTGTTCACGCGGGTTTTCTTAGGGTGCTCCGGTTTCCCCCACAGTCCACAGACATGCAGTATAAGTGAATTGATTAAACTAAATTGGCCGTAGTCCATGAGTGTGTGTGTGATTGCGAGAGTGTGTGGCTGTTTCCCAGTACTGGGGTTGTGGCTGGAGGGCATCTGCTGCCTAAAGCATATGCTGGAATAGTTGGAAGTTCATTCGGCTGTGGTGACCTCTGATAAATCAGAGACTAAGCCAAATGAAAATTAGTGAATAAGTAAAGTATTCATTGTATCACATATTACTGTAGAATGCACACCTTGGAGTAAAAATTATATATTTTTAAGGATGTTCTTCTATGTTTTAATGGTAAAAATATATTTTTTGATAAATTATGGAATCAGGCAATCTATAAAAACAAAAACGAAAAATAAATAGACTTGAAGTTATTGTATATGTACCCTGTTTATTTATCCATTACTCATTAAATAAGCTATTGCATAATTTATTTTAGGATTATCTGTCTATTCTAGTTATTTCCCCATCATGAATCATTCTGACAGTCAGAAAACATGACGACAATCTTGATTGCGTGTGTGTGTAAGTTTCTGCAGGTGTGAGAACTGTAGTGAGGGTTAATCTCGCTGTTGCTTTGCTCTTGACCTGCTTAGTCAGGCAAAGCTGCTGACTAAATATGTTCCTTATTACTGATGTCACCTCATTATCTTATCGCGCTGCGCTGTCTGCCTCTGCCTCACTGCACAATTACCCCACAAACAATGGAGTATCTTTCTCTTTCTCTCTTTCTAGCCCTTTTTCTTTATAAGGGGATATTTTTGACCTTATTCATTTTAAATAAGATGTTCAATAAATCTCTGAGGTTTCCAGAATGTTTTGGTGAAGTTGCAGTTTAAAATATACTACTGGTCATTTATTATAGCTTGTCAAGTTTACCCCATTTGGAAAAAATTTGTGGTGGCCCTTTAAATGCAAAAAAATTCCAAAAGAGGACAGAGACTTTACACACTTTTCTGACACTCCAGAAACAACAAACAAGAAAATTTCACACAGACAAAATGGCAGGAATTACCAACATTAGAGTGCAGCATTACATGTTCAAAACAATGATAAAGAAGAGGTGACCACTTCTAGACCACAGAAAGATTTTCAGATTTCTTGCTACCTAAAATTGCAACCTGACTTCACGACATCTTTTCTCAAAATTTTTATTGTTTTAAATATAATTTAATCAATAAATTATATGTACAGTTGAACAGAATTATTAGCCCCCCTGAATTATTAGCCCCCTTTTTATTTTTTTCCCAATTTCTGTTTAACGGAGAGAAGATTTTTTTCAACACATTTCTAAACATAATAGTTTTATTAAACTTAATAACTGATTTATTTTATCTTTGCCATGATGACAGTAAATAATATTTTACTAGATATTTATTAAGACACTTCTATACAGCTTAAGGTGACATTTAAAGGCTTAACTAGGTTAATTAGGTTAACTAGGCAGGTTAGGGTCATTAGGCAAGTTATTGTATAATGATGGTTTGCCAAATGTGCATGAATTTTGATCGCTAGCAGTGTGACTCTGAAGTGCTGTACTGTATGTTTGCAAGTTTTCTCCCCACAATCAATAAAAATGCTCTGCACCATCAAAGGCACCTGCGGTAGCATGCAGAAAGCAGAAGAAGATGCTAACTATCACACAAAAAGTTAGACTTCCGCACATGCTAAAGGTAGAAGTTTTTCAAGGCTTTCCGCTGTCAGATGACAAGGATCTTTTGTGACCGGGGGAAATGCAAACTGCTAAAGATTGAAAAGTACACAGGTTTGCAAACCCCACCTAAAGTTACAAATAATGTCCCTAATGAGAGCGATTATGTGATGAATATTGATCCGCTAGCCGAGATCAATTGAGTGTTCGGAGAAGGCGCCCGAATCTCGATGCGTTGCATACACTGGGTGTTTAGCTTAGTTTAGTTGAAAATGTAAAATCAAACACTGTACACATCACTGCCAAAGAAACTTGCTGTTACTGAGTTTGAACTGAATCTGCGGCTCAAAACAAAGAATGGTATTGCACCTGTGGCCATTGTGAGAATCCTCAATATCAGACCAGCTGACTTGCCTGCTTTTTTTCCACAAACACAGAAAACTGTAAATCCGCTCATAACGAAACTGAGCATTTACAATGGCACAAACCCAAACCAAAATTTTTAAAGAGTGGTAGAAGACTTCCTTACTTTTGTCCGTTCTTTCTTGACATGTATATTATTTTTCTATTTAGTTACTGATTTGCAGCTTTCAGCCTTGAATTGAATGATTTATTATAATCTCTTATTTGTTTTGTAGCAGAAATGTTATTTATTAAATTGACATGCAAATAAAAACAATAGTGCAAAATAAATATTTCTAAATCCAATGCTTCATGTAGAACTTTTTAGAGCAAATAACTCACATTCAAGCAGCATGATAATGACAATTGTAAATCATTGTTAGTATTATTGTCATCATCGTCATCAATAATATTTTATAATTATTAGACATTCATTTTGGAATTATTGCACAAATATCAATAAGTCATCACAGCACTAGTTAGTTAGTTGTTTCTGGTTTTTGTTAGTCCTAATTCATGTTGTTTTCAAATACAATAAATCCCTTAATATACAATTTGCAGTGGTGCTCATTCATTTTTGATGGGTGCTCCAAATTCTTTCTGGTGCTCCAAAATTTTTTCTGGTGCTCCTAAATATTTGAAGTTGGGAGCACCGGTGCTACCAAGTAAAAAAAGTTAATTTCGAGCCCTGCACTGTCTCTCCACTTCACCAATAGCTGGTGTGTGGTGAGCGCAATTGCGCCGTTGTCCTGTGGCTGACGTTGCATCATCCAAGTGTATACTGCACACTGGTGGTGGTGTGGAGAGAGCCCCCTCATGATTGAGAAGTGCTTTTGGTGTATGGCCATACATGATAAATGCGCTATAAAAATATGCATTACTTTACATTTAGTTTTGGCAGTTTGAAACAGCTCACCAAAGTGAACTTTGTGAGGAAGTTCATTTTGGTCACACCTTTGAGCTGTCGATTACACAATAGGTGGGCGTGTCCTGAAACTCTGCCTTCTTTGACGTGCTTTGCATCCACACAGTTAAGAGTCAGACAGGAAAAAAGCATTCAACACAATAACACCAAGCTAGCTGGAGGGTCGAGTAGCAGAGCTGTATCTAAACCTGTACTATCATGCGCTAAGAGATTTTAAAGAGTCACACACCGGCTGATAAGTACAACGACATACTTTGATAAAGTCCTCAACATGATTCCATTCAGAGTCCATGACGAATAGCATACCGCAGTGGTGCTTCTCATTGGAGAAGGCTGTTTGCCTCATATGAAACTGTTATTGTCTCACAGCTGCCATTGTTGTTGTGTTTAGGAGTCCACTCAAGCAACGTGGTATGTTTATAATCCTGCGTACTGCCACTTTGTGGTGTCGGAAGGTTCGAAAACAGTATACTATCACTCCACTTTTTTTTTTACTTCTTTTTGGCCTCAAAAAATAAAAAAAATTATTAAAATAATAATAACAATAATTAAGTATACTGGGGCATTAGTTCACCATGTGTAATATACAGAGTCCAGAGTCACACGGATGTAAGATGTCTATGGAGGCTTTTATGTTGATTGGTTCATCCAACAACTGTGTCTTGCACAGACATTTTAAATCTCCAACTGCTACAGCAAGTAAATGGCAGATCTGTGTGTGTAAATGTGCAAAAATAAGGACTAATAATATATAAATAACATCCCGTTCTTATGTCATTAGTAGAGCAAAATCTAAACAGTTAATTTTTCTTCACGCTTGCAGAGAAAGGTTTACCAAAACAAGGTTGTCCTTTTAATTTTTTTTCTTGGTTGATAGATGCAGGGACCCAATTACAGCACTTAAAGATTAAAAAAGTTATATATATGATATGTCCCCCTTTATAATGATTTATCTCTCTCGCTGACCCATGACTTCTGTTTGTATGCCGTAGCTCTATTTCATAATTCATCCCATTTTCTTCAATCCTACCTTGGCAGGTCTTTAAATCGGGCAGTAACAGGTAACCCTCAGGGCAGGTGCAGAAGTAAGAGCCCGGAACGTTCTCGCATCCCAGAGAGCAGCCATGATTCCATAGGGAACATTCATTGACATCTAAAATACAATCAGAGGTTTGAACAAATGAATATGAAAGCTATAGATTTCTACACTGTGATTCATAAGAGAAACTGAGGCTGTACCTTCACAGATGTTTCCATGTTTACTGAGGGTAAAACCGTGCTTGCAGTGGCAGAGACCAGTGTCAGTGTGACTGGAGCACACTTTCACACACTCTCCTGTGTGTCGACTGCAGCCTGAACAACAGCAAACAGCACCTCATCCCATGCACAATACTCAAATGCACAATAATGTTCTTTTTTTTATATTTAAAATAATTGACATATTATTAGTTTGGCACATCTGATCATGGTGAGAAGGGTGAAATGTTTAGAAAACTGTTAAGAATAAATGTCCGATTATATTTTCTTGAGATATTTTTAATTATAGTTTTTAATACAATACATTAGGGAGCAACAAAGTTTTGTTCTAAATTTTTATTATTATAGCTAAATAATAATTATAATTAAAATTATTATTATTTATTTTTAATTATTCATTCATTCATTCATTCATTTTCCTTTTGCTTAGTCCCTTTATTCATAAGGTGTTGCCACAGCAGAATGAACTGCCAACTTATTCAGCATATTACACAGTGGATGCTCTTCCAGCTGCAACCCAGTACTGGGAAACATCTATACACACTCATACACTACAGCCAATTTAGCTTATTCAATTCACCTGTAGCGCATGTCTTTGGATTGTGGGGGAAACCGGAGCACCCAGAGGAAACCAACGAACAAGGGGAGAACATGCAAATTCTACACAGAAATGTCAAGTGGCCCAGCCGGGACTCGAACCAGCGACCTTCTTGCTGTGAGGTGACAGTGCTAATCACTGAGCCACTGTGTCGCCCCCTTCTTTTTAATTATATATTTGGTTTTTTTTATCAGACCAGGAAATATTGATAATTACATTTTAATGTAGAATTTAAATATATTAGTAGTTAAAATAATGTTTGTTTACATATTTTGTATGTATATACTTAATTGCAATTTTTACTATGTAATATGCATGTTACAATACGGTGTGTAGTGCAGAGGAGAAAAACAAAGTGAGGATTCAAACGTAAATAAAACTATAACAAAACAAGACAAAATTAAAACAAGCCAAAACAAACCAGGAAACACACAGACATCATGAGAGAACGAAAAAAAGAAACAACAGACAAAGAGTGGGGAACACAAACTGAAATATGTATTCCTGGTAATAAGGTGGAATGCCTCACAGCCGTGTGTGTGTGTGTGTGTGTGTGTGTGTGTGTGTGTGTCCGAATGACGATCAGCTGGAGCGAGTGTTGATTGGTGCAATGCATTCTGGTAGTGGTAGTTCATGTAATGTTTGTGTAGTTCACCAGCGATCAACAGTCCCTAGATCACAATACATTTAAGTTTTGTTTGTTTGTTTGATTATTGCCACATCAGCAACTTATGGCTATTTTAAATACACATTTACATACATTTATATTTTTTGTATATAAATAATTCATAAATAATTCAGGTAAATATTAAATTATATTTTGTTTTGATATTTTGACTATTTCAGAATATTTTATTAAATTATTTAAGATTTTTATTATTTATAGAAGTTAATATATACAAATAAAATAAGGTACCACTATCAGAGTCAGCTAATTTATTTATTTTATCAGCTAATTACATTTTTTATAGATACTATATTAGCAGATAGTGGAGGTTTAATTAAACATGATCAGTGAAGATTTACATGGCTGTTATTTAATGCTCATTTTAAGTTAATAAATACATAAATTTTATTAACACATTTATACATTTGAAGTTTTATTATAGATAGAAAGGGGGTGAAATAATAGCAGCACCATAAATAACGGTAACAAATAATAAAAAATACTAATTCAGCTGATTTGTTTGGATGAATGCAAATACTCTAGCATATTTTATGAAGGCAATTATTTATGCATAATCGTATCACTAACCTGGAGTGAGTGGAGTTGGAGTTTCCACCACCGGCTGATTGATGGGATGTACCACTTTAACATCAGCAGGGGAATGTGACATCCTTTGTGAACTGACATTCTCCCGTCGACCCCCTGTGTACTTGTTTACTCGCATTATTGTTTTTGACATTGAGTCTGACAGATACACATAATCCAAGAAAATCGTCATTCTCAGAGACTGAGATCTAGAAGTAGAACAAAGAGGACACTTTAACCACAAAAACCCTTCTATTGCAAAAACATTTTTGCATACATTTTAATTGTGTAAACATTTTTGCATATATTTTAATTGCATAAACATTTTTGCATTTGTGTATGTTTAATTGCATAAACATTTTTGCATATGTTTTATTTGCCTAAACATTTTTGCATATATTTTAATTATGCATAAACACTTTTGCATTTTTGCATACTTTTTAATTGCATAAACATTTTTGCATATATTTTAATTGCATTAACATTTTGCATATTTTAATTGCATAAACATTTTTGCATATATTTTAATTTCATAAACATTTTTGCATAATTTTTAATGGCATAAACATTTTTGCATATATTTTATTTGCATAAACATTTTTGCATATATTTTACTTGCATAAACATTTTGCATATATTTTAATTGCCTAAACATTTTTGCATATATTTTTAATTGCATAAACAGTTTTGCATGTTTTATTTGCCTAAACATTTTTGCATATATTTTAATTATGCATAAACACTTTTGCAGTTTTGTATAGTTTTTAATTGCCTAAACATTTTTGCATATATTTTAATCGCCTAAACATGTTTGAATATATTTTAATTGCCTAAACATTTTTGCATATATTTTAACTGCCTAAACATTTTTGCATATATTTTAATTGCCTAAACATTTTTGCATATGTTTTATTTGCCTTAACATTTTTGCATATATTTTAATTGCCTAAACATGTTTGCATATATTTTAATTGCCTAAACATTTTTGCATATATTTTAATTGCCTAAACATTTTTGCATTTTTGCATAATTTTTAATTGCATAAACATTTTTCATATAATTTAATTGCTTAAACATTTTTGCATAATTTTAATTGCATGAACATTTTTGCATATATTTTAATTGCTTAAACATGTTTGCATGCATCTTAATTGCATAAATATTTTTGCATAATTTTTAACTGCATAACCATTTTTGCATATATTTTAATTGCATAACCATTTTTGCATAGTTTTTAATTGCATAACCATTTTTGCATTTGTGCATATGTTTAATTGCATAACCATTTTTGCATATATTTTAATTGCATAAACATTTTTGTATTTTTGCATAATTTTTGGAAAAATTGTTAATAATGAAGATGTATGAAGATAACAATTTCTTAGATAGATATCCAATTTTCTTGTTACCTTCACTCGTTGTTTATATAACAAATAATGTTAGCCTTGATTGATGAATTATAGATCTCAGTTATACCTGAACTGCTGATTAAAGACGTTGATAATGTTTCCATCATAGTTGCAGGAGCCCATAGCAGTGTGTCCTCCTTGGCCTTGCTGAACCCAGAAAAGTCTCCTGTCCCGGTGGTCAACAGCCAAAACCTTAAGTCTGTCTGTTACTTTCAGCACTGTGCTTATCTTTTTACCTGTCATGTCTGATCGCTGGATGCTGGGAGTCTCCCCATCTGACAACCAGAAAATATATCTGGAAAAAAATTGTGACAGCGTTCTAATACATCATTTTTATTCATCTCTGTTACCTTAAAATTACTCGCCAACATTTTAAAGAATTAATTTAGAGAAATTTGGTGTTTATTTCCATGCACAACAATGGAACCAAAACAAATTTAAAAAGATTAACTGTAATATTTTAATATAGATATATACAGTATTGTGTATTAAATATAATAAATATTAAATATAAACATAAAGACACATATGTTGTGTTTACTTTTGTGAAAAAAAAATTTATTGGACTCATTACATTTTGTAATGTAACAATTTATATGGTCTAAATTTCATTAATTCATTTTCTTTACGGCTTAATCACTCTACTAATCTGGGGTCGCCACAGCGGAATGAACCGCCAACTTATCCAGCACATGTTTTACGCAGCAGATGCCCTTCCAGCCGCAAACCATCTCTGGGAAACATCCATATACACTCATTCACACTCATACACTATGGACAATTTAGCCTACCCAATTCACCTGTACTGCATGTCTATTGACTGTGGGGGAAACCGGAGCACCCAGAGGAAACCCACTCGAACACAGGGAGAACATGCAAACTCCACACAGAAACGCCAACTGACCCAGCCGAGGCTCGAACCAGCAACCTTCTTACTGTGAAGCAACAGCAATACCTACTGCGCCACTGCATCGCCCTTGGGCTGAATTTAAACAAACAAATAAAATTTAGTAATGTTCAACTTAATTTGTTTGTTTAAATTCAGCCCATATAATTGTTTTGCAACCATTCATTATTTTCATTTTTTTTTTGGCTTAGTCCCTTTATTAATCTGGGGTCGCCACAGCGGAATGAACCGCCAACTTATCCAGCACATGTTTTTTTATGCAGCGGATGCCCTTCCAGCCACAACCCATCACTGGAAAACATCCACACACACCCATTCACACACATACACTACAAACAATTTAGCCTACCCAATTCACCTATACCACTTGTCTTTTGAGGAAACCCACGCGAACACAGGGAGAACATGCAAACTCCACACAGGAATGCCAACTGACCCAGTTCGAGGCTCGAACCAGCAACCTTCTTGCTGTAAGGCAAACGTGCTATGCACTGTGCCACTGTGCAGCCCAGTTTTGCAACCAGTTACCTTAAAAATATTTATTAAATATATTTTTTCAGATAATTAAATATGTAATTTAGTCAGGGAATCTGTTTTTTTCTCAATAGTATCTGGATGCAGCCTTTATAATGCAAGCTGAGATTGCAATGTCAGACAAAATGCACTCTATGGAGTTAGTGACATCACTGTGACAGGTAGGGTTAGGGGTGGGTTAGGTGAGCCCATTCAAAAGCATTGCATGCAGCTCAGATTGCATCTGCACAGAGTCTGCAGCCCTCTCATTTTTTTCTGCACTGTACATTACAATTTTGTAATGAATTTAATCAAGGTAACATTGCAAAAAAGTTAGCTTTGTTTATTTGTTATAACATTTTTAATTTATTGTTGTTTTTACAATTATACTATAAAAGTTAAATGGTTCATGAAATATTTACTGAAATATAATTTCCATCCTCATTCCTCAAGGAATATATCCTAACATTGATTTATTTATACAAAAACTAAACTGGCTTTTGTTTAAAGTCAATCTTGATTTTCCCTTCACAGACAAATCCTCTGAAAGATAAGTAAGAGTGTTCATCTTTATCGTGCTGTTTGAGACACTCATTCAGATCTACACCTATGTGCCAGCCATGTTCGAAGAATGTGACCATCTGAAATCTCCAGCATTTAGAGCTAGGAGAGCATACTAGGAGTGGAGCAACACAGTCATGAGAAGAACTGTGAAAATGACAAAGCTTTTAGTCATCCTGATTCTCCCCTACACTCAACAAACTGAGTGAACAGAGTAAAAAATGTCAAACATGTTGTTGCGGGTTACACGTCTGACCTACTGCACCACAGGCATTTCTCAGTGTGATGACAACTCTTTTTTTATTGCCAGCATTGAAGTCCACGTACTTTGATGTAGACGTATTTATTTATAAACTTTTTTTTCTACATCTGTTACATTTTATAAATGCCTTAAAATATTTATATTTAAATCAAAACCACACATAGAAAATTCTGATAACTGTCAAGTGTTTTTATTATTATTATTATTATTATTATGTTAGTTCCAAACTTAATGAAGGCCTGCAATTTTCCTTTTTCTCAAAGATTTTAATGACGCTTACCTATCATTTGGATCAACAACAACACCTCTGGGCTGAGACAGATTTCTCAAGACAATCCTGTCGTTCCTGCCATCTGTGCCCATTCTCTGTATCGTCCCTTTATCTGCATTGCTCCAGATGACTGAGTTTTCAATCCAGTCCACAACCAGACCCGTGATTCCCTTCACTGAGGAGAGAAGCTTCTGGAAAAAGGAAAAATAAACTGCATTAAGAGGCTCTAAACTTTAAATAAAGCTCTTTTTAACACAATCTACTATACCATGGACCTATTTATACATTTGTTATCCCATACGAGAAAAACATTTGAAAGAAAGAGTGTGGTCTTAAAATTAAGCATAAATGAAGCAAACGAAACACCAGGGGTCACCATACTTCATTAAATGACAAAAATATTGAATACGTTTTATTTATATTTTTATGAAAAGCGCTAATCTTTACACACCAGTGACACCAACTATATACATTCATACATACATACATACACACACATACGTAACTTAAGTAAACATGTACCTGTCTTCTTGTTCCATCCAGTCCTGCTCTGCTGATTTGTCCTGTTTTTGTGTCTGCCCAAAAGATCGTCCACTCACTTAAGTGAAAGTCCAACAAAATGGACCTTCCCGCTCTGGAAACGATCCTTCTCCGGTCCCTTCCGTCGAAGTTCATTCTCTGAATGCTATTCCCGAGGCCGAGTAATAAATATGGCTCAGGTTCTTAAAAAAAAATAAAAAATCTCTGATAAACTCTGTCAAAATGACAAAAAAAACTCAATTTAAATCAAACTGATTCTAAAATCAACTTATATTAAACTGCATTGCAACAAATAATGAAAATATAGCTGAGCTGACTAAATATTAGACCATAAAAAACGGTATCGACAAACAAGCTTACAGACACATGTATGTAGAACAATTTGTGTCAACCAGTCACAAAATTGTGAGGCATGGTTGCCAAGGCTTGATTAATGGATTCATAGAAATGTTGTTTCAGATAATAAAGCGTAAAAATAGACTTGATATTGTTATTTATTTATTTGTTATTTATTTTTGCAATAATTGAAAAAAATATATATACACACACACAGTTCAGAAGAACTGATTTATTTTATCTTTGCCAAGATGATAGTAAATAATATTTTACTAGATATTTTTCAAGACACTTCTATACAGCTTAAAGTGACATTTAAAGGCTTAACTAGGTTAATTAGGTTAACTAGGCAGGTTAGGGTAATTGGTGAAGTTATTGTATAAAGATGGTTTGTTCTGTAGACTATCAAAAAAAAGTTAGCTTAAAGGGGCTAATAATTTTGTCCTTAAAATGATTTAATGAAAATGATTTTGATTTAATGAAATGATTTTAATTAAAAAGGATAAAAACTGTTTTTATTCTAGCCGAAATAAAACACATAAGACTTTCAGACTTCCAGAAGAAAAATATTATCAGACATACTCTGAAAATTTCCTTGCTCTGTTAAACATCATTTAGGAAATATTTTAAAAAGAAAAAAAAAATCAAAGGGGAGCTAATAATTCTGACTTCAACTGTATA
>CAIGQZ010035043.1:16558410-16586395 GCA_903798205.1 Danio tinwini | reverse complement strand
TTTTTGCATCTGAACCCTTCAGTTATTAAAAAAGGTTTAATATTCATTAACATTGTGTGTATGTGTGTTTGTGTCAATGCAATAAACAGATTTCAGCAGAAATGTTATACTTATTAAATTTCCATTCTGAAGTATTAAATATTTAACTGAATCACACACTTTGTAAGTTCTCATATTTCATATAAGTGAAGAAGTGCAATACATTGTTTGAGGAAGAAAGCTTAACGCTGATTTTTATTGCATGTCAGAGGCTGTAAATGCTAAATGATATCAAATAGCATTAACATGAAACCTGATGGTGTGACCCTAAACCAAGGCTGTTTGATAAACGAGGTCTGTGAGCTAACAAATGCATTCTTCCATGCTCATAAAATTGCTAATTATTTTCCCTTTTTGCCCTCCCCGTGTTATCAGCTAGAATGTCACTGGCAACGTGAATTGGTGTGGCTTTGTGATGGGTCTTTTCATGCTTTAATGGGGAGAGACTAACACATCCATCTCACAGATGCCTGGAGAACTAAAGCAACTGTATCCTAGCAACGCACACACACCATTGTGGAGCATTACACAAACACACAGACATATTGCTTGAAAACAAAAAATAATAATAAGATGATGGACAATCAACAGACACTAATTAACAGCAGCATTTACGAGTGTGTTACAGTAATATATGATTACAGTAAAACATTGCAGTCTTTTTTGATGGATTTTCTTGATTTTTTCCCTATTTTCCCCCTAACGCGTTGGACTTATCACAAGCTATTTTGTTAGATAAGCTCCAGATTAGCTTTAGTACTGAGTAATCTAATATAGATGCACACATATAATTGTAAATCATCCTATAGAAAATATTAATTTAAGAGAGATTTGTGAGGGGTGTATTCATACTATCAGATTCATATTAAGAATACACGGTCTTGTAACAGTTATTTACTAGATGTATGTTCACCTGCATATGCAGTAAATGATTATCGTGGCTGGTCTTTCATTTGTAATCATTAGTAAACCAATCGGATCATTCCAAACTCACTATAAATAGCCCGACTAACATTACTCCCTCATCTTCGTTTTTTGAAGAATCCCTCCGTCCACCCCATCTCCCCTTTTCCTCCTTTACCAGGGGGAGCACTTGAGAACTACCTGATCTCGTACCCCCATCACATGCTCATTGACCAGGCGGGAGCCATGGGCTCAATTATCTCAGAGCTTAGGGTTCTCTCCTGGAATAGAATACCAAACCTGCTATTATTATCAAGCAATATCTAAGTGTGAACTCTTGAAAAAATGTTGATGTCAATTTTATTGTTTGTGTGCGTGTGTGTGTGTGTGTGTTCTGGTTTATATGGTTTACAAGTTTACAATTACAATTAAATGGATAAAATGGTTTAGTAACATGAGTATGATTAGGTAAGGTTTATAGGGTTTATGGGGACATGGCTTATGGGGACATGTCCTGTCCTCGTAATTCAAAATGCTTAAAAACAATACTGTAGTACTTAAGAGGGTCTTCAGACATTTCGATTTTGCCACAGGTTGGGGCAGACCTGTAGCCAGGGGGGTTCGGAAGACCCGTTTCTCACTGACAAAGGTCCAGAATTTGTCCCATAAGCTCATTTGTCCTATTTTGACTGCTATGCCATAATAAATAGTAAAAATAGTGAAATGTAACATAAGTTAAGTCATCTTTCGCTACTGTTTTGTTTTTAAATAGAGCAAACATTTTACAAGTAACTTTTATTCTAAATCTTGGACCTTATTCTTGAAAAAAATGAGCAATAAAAATGTGTGAAGTACCAAAAGTGGCCCATATTATAATAACTTGAATACTATTTTGGCTATTGTTGTTATGCATGAATTCTCAAATGTACTTTTTTAACAAAGAGGCTAGAAAAATTGTGAAGCTGTACATTATTATTATTAATATTATTATTATTTTAAATATTTCTTATTTAAATGGCCAAATTCTGACTAAGGACAGTTGAATGTGCTGGCCAGTTTGTTATTTGCCTAATAAATGACAATAGGCTACAGTTTTTAATGTAAAACTTTAACAGATTACTACTACTGTTTTTAATGATATATGATGCAATAAATTTGTATTAAAAAATAATTTATTCATATTTTTAAATATTTTGGAAATATTTTTGGCACATCAAGAAGTGTGGTTATGATGACCATCTGACAAGCTAATCCTGCTAAAAATAGTGCTTAAAATGTCACTAAACTGCAGTATTTAAATGTCATAATTAAATAGAAAATGAGGCATATAACTGCAAAAAGGTCCGCTTTTCGAGAAAAAGGAACGACCCCTTTCACCAGGCTGGCTACGGGCCTGCTGTGTGCCTCTGTGTGTAAAAGGACACTTACTGAATGTGTTCTTAAAACCTTAAACATTTGCAAGTGACAGGAATAGTCTTGAGCACATGTTAAAGTATATTTTTCCCCTAAATAAACTTCCTAAAGTATGCTAAAGCGCATGTCATTTCAACAAAGGTCTTTGTATAATGTCATATTTCGGTTCATTTAAATACACAAATAAATGAAGTACGTAACCCTTGCATTATAGTTATACTTTAAAAATGCTGCTTGATCAAACTACTTATTTAAAAGAAGTTCAAACAACACAATTCATATGTTTTTTGGGAAAAATGTATTGATTTATATTAGGTCCACTTAAATTTGTAAAAACAATTAAGTTAACTTAATCAATTTGTGTTGTGACAACGTGAAGGAATTGTGTGGAACCCAGCATTTTTATTTATTTTTTTACAGTGGGCTTATGTACTTCTGTCATTGATATCCAACTATTAATCGTCCTTGATTTTGGGAATAATTTACAGCTAGGTTTAGGGGTTGAGTTTAGGTATGGATTACATTTTCAAACACGAATAATGTTCTAAAATTAGCATAGTACATTTATTCATTTTCTTTCAGCTTCGTCCTTTTATTCATCAGGGGTCGCCACAGCAGAATAAACTGCCAACTTATTCAGCATGTTTTACACAGCGGATGCTCTTCCAGCTGCAACCCAGTACTGGGAAAGGATTAACATACTGTGGTACATGAAATAAAATCCAGAATCACATCCTACTTAGCAAAATCACACCCCTAAACACATTTAACATTACAATCTTCAACATTTCTAAACACCTCACATGCACTTACCCACACAGCTGAAGTTTCCAGCAGCCCAGGCTCGTCCACCCCAACATAAAGCTTCTTCGGCAGGGCCTGAAGCTGGTAGAGAGTCCATACTCACCATCCACGACCACAATCCAAATGTGAGTGCTATCGTCCTCCAGTACATAATCCTATCTCAGTGTCCACAGGCCTCTCCTCTTAGGTATTTCCTCGATCACTGCACCACACCATACAACCATAACCCCCAAACATCTTACACACGCCACTCCAGCTGGATGAAAACCTGGGTGAAAAGACTCCAAAAAAAAAGCAGAAAAAAGAGGTGTCCTTTTGATTTGTTTCAGACCCACACACACACACACACACACGCACACAGAAAGTCTCAATCTCTCCTCTCCTTCTGCTCTCTAGCTGTTTTGGAAGCAAAGTATGAAATTCCTGACAGTCCCATGGTAAATTTGACACATGGTGAGAGCTCAAAAAAAAAGCTTTTCCTGGTGTAACACTTTGAGGCTGAACAAAAACTAGACTTTTACAATTTAAAAAGTCACCCTGAGTTCAACCTCCTGGTCTTTCTCTGTCTCTTTAGGATTTTTTTTGTGTGTGCGCTGTTCTTGAGTAATGGGAGGTTCCCTCACACAGAAGCTATTTAACTAGCGTTGTTGTGTCTGCATAGTCTCTATGAGTGAATGGAGTTGGCGATGAAGGTGGAGCTTGTAATGTTTGCTATTAATCCCGCCGAAAGCAATCTTATTATGCCACTGACTGTCATATTGTGGCAAGAATTAGAGGTATTGGTCTGGGAAAAATGCAACAGTGCTGGGACAATTGATTCAGTGTTGTGTTGGTGGAGGAAATGCGGCACAATGTCGGCTCTGATACACACTCACAGGATACGACGCCACGCTCCACTAAGTGAATGAGCTGATATTTAAAGTTGATATACAAGTTGAAATATATATATGGAAGTTGTTCCTTTATGGCATAATTGCAATTTTTTTGCTCTCAGAATTTTGGGGTTTGTATCTCAGAATTCTGAATTTGTTATCAGTTAGCATGTTGAAATTTTGATTCATAAATTAACATTGTGAGTTTAGAAGTCATAATAAGATTTTTTTACTCAGAATTGCAAGATATAAACTTTTTCCTTTCAGTTTAAAGTTTGTATTTCACAATTTTGATTTATAAGCTCACAATTGTGACTTTATATCTATAAATAATTAAGTCTGAGAAAGAATGAACAGTATGATATAAACTGTAAGGCTTTTTTTAAAAGAAATTAAGTCAGAATTGTGAGGAAAATATCTATAAATCTGCATTTGCAAAGAAAAAAATCTGAGGGAAAAAAAAATTTGCAATATGTAAACTCGGAATAGATATAAACTTTTTCTTTACAATTCCAAGTTTATATCACACAATTTAATCTTTTTAAAGAGTCTTACCATTCAAATTTATTTTCGTTATATATTATATCATTTTATTAATTCATTTATTTTTCCATCCTGAGACAGAAATGGCCTTCCACAGAAAAAAAAGATACTATATTGCATTTCTGACCTGAAGATTAATCTGCATAATAATGAATTTACACTAGGTTCAAATGTTTAGGGTCAGGTTTGGTATTACAAGTGGTATTAAAGTGTAAATATCTTCATTTCAGTGATAAGCAAGGCACACACAAAAATATAACACAGAAAACACACACGTTTGTAGATAGAAAGCTAGAAAGACAGAAATATATACAATTTGAGAAGTGGAATAAAAAGACCTGTTGCATTTCATAAATAGTCAATGAGGGCTTGTTGCAAAAATGTCATCAAATTGAACAAAAAAATGACCCAAGTTTAAATTAACTACACTATTAATGCTGTCACAATTTGTACTTTGTTTTTTACAGTCCTAAACCAGTGTTTTTATATACATTCTGTTATTCGACATTAAGAATATTATTAAAATATTAAGAGCAATAATGTCATAAATTGCATCCCTAACTTGTAATAGAAACACTAAGCGCCCTATCAAACACCCAGCGCAATAAGGCGCAAGACGTGTTTGGCGTGATTTGTTGCTATTTTCAGACCAACGCAACACTACTTTTTCTGGTGGTTTAAATAGCAAATCCATTTGAACCGCTTTGTGGACTCATGGGTGTGTCGATCTAGATAAGAATGTGTTAAGACGCATTGTCGGTGCGTTGCTATTTTGAGGAACTAAAATAGACAGCGCAATTGACCAGCTGAAAGCAGGTCTAAAGTGTAGTGCAGAGCGTATTAGTTGTGCGCCTTAAACGCAAAATAAATAAGCAAATAAGCTTTACAAATGAAAAAGAATTAAAATATTATAATATTAATATTACAAAAATGACTATCTTCTTCATAAATATAAAAACCACTACCACCATGCCTCATCTCGGGGGGATTTTTTCAGTTTATTCATGACAATTTGCTTTTGTATAATGTTATTATTATTATTATTTATTATATGCATATGTATATTTGTTTCAATAAAAACAAGCTTAGATTTGTCCACCTGTCGGGTTTTGGAGGCACCATATAAGGGCATAAGAATAGGACGTGTGTTTGAATATGACTTTGACCACACTTCATTATTATTGTTCATTTATTTCTTTGCTGAAAATTAAAACTTAAAAAATTAAAAAATTTAGAAAAAAATCTTTGTGCTTAACAAACAATATTAAATATGTAGGCTGATGGATGTCTTCAGTGGAGTGTGTGCAACAAAAAATAAGAGAAAAAGAAAGTAAAGAGGCCGCATGGAGGAGGCTCTTTCTTTATGCTCGCGATGCACATGGTCTGTTTAACTCGCTAGTGAAGCGTTCAGTTTTTCCACTTACTAATTCCTCCATGTAAATAGAGAATGCACCATGGCATGATGCAACTGACTCTTAAAGGAAATTGGAGATGAGACTCTGAAAGGTTTAATGCATGTTATACTCAAAACACACCCATAACTGATTAAGAGAATAGGCACAACACTGTTAGACCATGCGTCACATCACAAACTGTATTTTTCCGTCCTTAATACCAAAAGTGGATTCGGACACGTTCTTAATGCTTTTGCACCATTTGCTTTAGACTTTGCACCTAGATCGTTAAAATATAGCCCTAAATGTTAGACCTTTTACTAATGAGAAAAAAAAAAACATTTTAGGTAATAAAAATGTTTAATAACATTTATCATAACTCTAAATAATACTATTATATCATACATTGGCAAACACAAAAACCTTTTTCATTTTTGTACACTGCATTTCACCAAAAAAGAAAAAGAAATACAGAACTGTGTGAGATTGGGTGAAGAATATGGCTTGTTAAAAAATAAATGAATAAAAAGATAATACAATGTGGGCTCAAGATGAGTCTTTGTAAGGCAATGAGTTTGATTGCACACCAAGTGCTAATCGTTCATAACTGATTTTACCACAGCCTGACTAACACCAAGTGTGGAAAGAATAACACACAAAGCCGATGGTCAATGCATTAGCACAGATACTCTGATCTAGAGCTGTCACTTTTGTACGTCATCTGCGAGTCGATGCTCGAACGCGAACACAGTAACATCCTCTCCGACTCTTGAGTCTGTCTTCGTGCCCACAGATCATTGGCCTGCCCATTTAAAGTCCTCTGCTTCATGGTGAGCGTCTCAAACTTAACGTACGTCTCTTTGGAAAGGTCTTCATCTGGCCCATTATTCCTGCTACTGTTTCCTTTGCAATAGAGACACAAAATCTTGTAAAGCAACACCACGATAAGCGGCACCGCGATGGCACATGCGATCCCGCTAGCGATCATCAAGACTTTATTCTGCCCTTCTTCTCCACCAATTTCCAAAGTACTGAAATCCACACATTGCTCTTTCCCAGAACTCTTCGTAACCAAACATACAGTGTAGACCTGGTTAGGCATCAAATACTCCAAAAGCAACTTTCCTTGACCGACTTCTGTATCCACAGTCTCCTTATCGTCTTTGGCGTCATATGGGAAGTAAACCACTGTTAGTGGCGTGTCGCTTGGCAAACCTTCGGCGCTCCACAATAAGACCGCCGTTTCAGTGGTCTCCTCAACTACCTCAATGTCTCTGATGTCCGATTTCTTTATTGAGCCCTTCCCGTTCTTGCTTTGCTGGACTTTAGCAGGTTTGTCTCCGGCAGGTGGGGATCTCTGGACCCCTCCGCCCGGGATCGGACTCTTCCTGGTTGTTAGCGGTGGCATTGTGGTCATGACGGGTCTGGTTGTAATTGTGGGGCTTAAGGAGGTAAACAATGGCATCTTAGTGGGTGTGAAAGTGGTCGTGGGCTGGTCTTCGGGCTGCTTGGTGATGTTTAAGGGTGGGGATGGTGTCGTGGGCTGAACCCCGTCCACAGACAGGGTGATGTAGGCCTCCGCGTTGCCCGCAACGTTCTTGGCTTTGCAATGGTAGTCGCCTGCGTCTTTAAACACAATGCTGTGCAAGCTGAGGATGGACCAGCGAACACCTTCGCCTGGAGATTCCTGTACAACTATACAGAGACATGAGGGGAAAATAAATAATAATAAAAACGCTAAAAGTCAGTGTAATATCAAATTTTATTTTGCTAGCGCACATTCTTATTCTTTAGGTGAGCAATTAATTCATGCAAGTTAATGCACACACCAAAATATTGTTTTGGTAATACAAACTGATCATTCCCTACTCCCCACTCTCACATGGTCGTTCACTAAAGCTAAGCAGGGCTGCGCTTGGTCAGTACCTGGATGAGAGACCACATGGGAAAGCTAGGTTACTGACGATAGTACTGTTCGTGAGACCAGCAGGGGGCGCTCAACCTGTGGTCTGTGTGGGTCCTAACTAGGTATGCAGCGATTATAGATTTTGGTTGTACGATTATAGTCTGAGAAATAATCACAGTTTCACGGTTATTATGCATTTATTAATTTCAAAACACGACTAGTTTAGAAAATCACATGAAAGCCCCTTATGTTTTTAAGAGTTGTGTATTGCTGCTCAGTAACCAAATAATACAGCACATTCATTCATTCATTTTCTTGTCGGCTTAGTCCCTTTATTATTCCGGGGTCACCATAGCGGAATGCCCTTCCAGCTGCAACCCATCCCTGGGAAACATCTACACACTCATTCACACTCATACACTACGGACAATTTAGCCTACCCAATTTACCTGTACCGCATGTCTTTGGACTGTGGGGGAAACCGGAGCACCCGGAGGAAACCCACGCGAACGCAGGGAGAACATGCAAACTCCACACAGAAACGCCAACTAATACAGCACATACTAATATTAAAACCAAACAATAGTCCAATTTTTCTCTTTGTGCTTAAAAATAAGTGACATTTAAACAAAAAATTTTTACGCTGTAAATAAATGACAGAGCAATGAGTAAATAAATAAAAATGAGAATAAAAAAATAGTATTTGTCTAATGCAAGGCTCGAAATAAATTTTTTATTTGGTAGCATTTATTTGCGTAAATGATGACAGAATCTTTGGATGAATTAGCCCTTTAAGACTATCAATGTGCGCTAGTAAAATAAATATTGTATTTTGAATATTTATTTTGAATGCAGAATTTAAATACTGATTACTGAATATTGCTGAATATTGTCACGATATATACTGCTATATTTTGCATGCAGTAGATCAACACTTTAGAAGAGTTTACTGTACCTACAGAACTGCAATTTGTAAATGATTTTGATTAAAGAAAGATTAAAGAAAGTTTCTATCATTGAGGTTATAAAAGAAAAAATACATTCCCAGCTGTATTTGTTTGTGTTTTGGTTTTATCATCAGGCTCAGAAAAATGCAAGATTTCTATTTATATCAACTTTTAAATATAAAGAGAAATCTGTTACAGACAAGGTTTGGGAGATGAATAACAAATATGAATATACAATTAAATAACAAATATGAAAAAAAGTAGCCACAGTAAAAAAGTATTTTAAAATGTGTTGAATGTTAATATTTACATAACAGTAAAAATGTTACCAGTCTGAGTTTGCCCAGCATGTACACACTCACCGGCCGCTTTATTAGGTACACCTTACTAGTACTGGGTTGGACCCCCTTTTGCATTCAGAATTGTCTTAATCTTTTGTGGCATAGATTCAACAAGGTAGGCCTACTGTTGGTACATTACACTACCACCACCAGCCTGAGCTGTTAATACAAGGCAGGATGGATCCATTCATCCGTCTTTCGCATGAGACGTTAAATCAAGGTCCTATCTCTCTGTGGTCATTAAAAATCCCATGGCACTTCTCGTAAAGAGTAGGGGGTAATCCCAGTGTTCTGCCCAAATTCCCTACATTGGCTCTGACCCATCATGGCCTCCCAGTCATCCCCATCCACAAAATTGGCTGTATCACTGTCTCTCCACTCCACCAATAGCTGGTGTGCGGTGAGCGCACTGGCGCCGTTGTCCTGTGGCTGCCGTTGCATCATCCAAGTGGATGCTGCACACTGGTGGTGGTGTGGAGAGACCCCCCTCATGACTGTGAAGCACTTTGGGTGTATGGCCATACACAATAACTGCGCTATATATAAATACACGTTACATTACATTTTATATTTTTGACGCCAAATTCTGACCCTACAGTACCATCCGAAAGTCATTTAAATCAACTTTCAGCAAATCATCTTGACCATGTCTACATGCCTAAATGCATTGAGTTGCTGCCATGTGATTGGCTGATAAGAAATTTGCGTCGGACAGGTGTACCTAATAAAGTGGCCGGTGAGTGTACATGTTAAAGTTTATGCCAAATTTAAATTTTAATGTTATTTTTTTTTACTTTCAGATAATTCAAGTTGTAAGTGACTTCTTTCTTCAGTACTGTCAAAACAAAATACAGTTCAGTTTGTTGCACAGACTGATCAAGCTTATAAGACCCCAATGAATTATGAGGAGTCACAGAGATTAATTTTGGTTTACCTGTAAGTGCCTGTATCTGTTGACTTGCTTTTACTGTATTACCAAGGACCACAGTTTCAAATAAAAATGCTCTACTTACAAAAAAAGCCACCTAGTGTACATGGGTCTCTTGAGGGGGAGTACCAAAAATAGGACATAACTGCCTCCTTTTTATTTACTAAAATCAAAAACTGCCCCTTTAATTGGTCCCTAACAACCTCAAACACAGATGTGAAAGAATATTTCAACATTTTAAATAATCACATTGATTTTACCTAAAACAACTGAAAGCTGTTACTCAAATACACAAAAAAGCAACATTTTAAGTCAAATCGAATACATTAGCATTCTTAATGAATGAATGTATTTATATTGTGCTTTTACTGTTTTTTGACACAACCAAAGACCTCCACTAACGGCCCATACCTGTGTTGTTGACTGCAGATCCATCAGCTCTGGTCCACAGCAGGGTTGGCGTAGGGAAACCATTGGCATCGCACCGCAGAAGCACATTACTTCCCAGCGGTGAAGTAATCTTTGTGGCTGAAGTCATGACTGTTGGCTTCACGCACTGATCCAGTTCAGCCCGCTGGAACAGAACTCCAGATAAATGCTCTGGACCGATGCACGTCAAGACCTGATCCATCAGCACCACCGGTATGCTGGACATCTTCGACAGCTCGATCAGCTTGGAAATCCGGCAGTCACAGTACCAGGGATTGTCCTGCAGACCTGCAAACATCAACATATTTACTTTACAAAGCCATATGTTAAATACAACACATAAAAAGTGCGGGTAAATTTTTTTCTGAGCAAAAATTTAAAACTATCATAAGTTTTGACCATGATTTACAGAGACCCCCACTAAAATGTCATTCATTTAAAATCTTTATACTTTTCCACACTGTAAATCCCAATACGTTAAGGTAACTCAAACCATTTGAGGAAACTGATTGCAACAAACCATTTAAGTTCAAAAACTAATCCTAATGAGTACTGTGAACTTAATCCATTTGAGTAAACAAAGCAATTTGAGCACAGTAAAACCCAATAAATAAAGAGAACTCAAACCAACTGAGTACTGTAAAACTTAATAAATTAAGGCAACAAACTGTTCGGTTTTACACTATCGCTTAAAACAGGCATTTTCATTCCTTTAGATCAAAACTGGAGGTTTTGTTCCAACCCCAATTAGACACACCTGACCTAGCTAGTCAAGCTTATTCATGGTATATTAGGCTCAATGTCCAAGCAGGTGTGTTGAAAAAAAGTTGGAGCTGATCTATGTAGGACACCAGCCCTCCAGGATTGAGTTTGGGCATCCCTGTTTTAGATGCTAACCCAAAATGTGGTCATCCATGTGTAATAGGCATGAGCCGGTATAAGTTTCTGATGGTATGATAACCTTGGGTTAAACTATCACGGTATCATGGTATTGTGATTACTGCTCTGAAATAAGTTCTTTTCAAATGTCTGACTAAAAAACAACAACCTTTTTTCCCCATTGAACACAATTTATTTTATTTTAGGAAACATTTATAATATTTTGGAACAGTAAGCATATTAAGCTAAATAATTAAAATAAATAATCAACCTTTGCTATCTTCGTTAGTTTCAAAAACACAGATTTTTTTTTACAAAAAATAAAAAACACATTAAAAAACATACCTTACACAAACCTTTTTGGATTGGTATAACAGAACATTTTTGTGGTTTAAAACTCTGATTTTTCCAAACCATTTTAAACCTTAAAACAGGTTATCGTCCCATGCCTAATGTGTAATGTATTTTATTTTTGGATAAAGACCCAATTTATACTTTAAAAAAAACTGAATCATCCAAAATATTCACTTTAATTATTTTTTCATAAAATTAATAAATTTTCTCCCCAGACTCTATAGTGATGTATGTATGCTTTATTTATTTATTTACGAACTTATTTATTAGCACAATTGTATTTTTTATACATTTTTTTATTTGGTTAAATTTGTGTGTATTTGCTTAAAGTTGTATTAATTTTAATCATCTATTTGTCATTTATTTTAATCAAATAATACAAATAATATTAGATTAGTTGTACATACAAATAATACACTTTTGAATCAATCTTGTATAATAATTACAATTATATTTTCTTAATCCAATATACTGTATATATTTTTTATTTAATAAAATTTGATTATTTATGATTATTTATTTTTTATGTTATTTTTACATTTAATAATAATAATAATAATAATAATAATAATAATAATAATAATAATATTTTAAGTTTCTTTCTTAATGGCAAATTAGGCTAATAGACTCTAATTTGAAAACCCAATGGGCCATATTATACACCCGGCGCAATAAGACGCAAGACGTGTTTGGTGTGATTTGTTGCTATTTTCAGACCAGCGCAACAGTAATTTTCCTGTTTTCCGCTACGTTGTTTAAATAGCAAATCTATTTACGTCACTTTGTGGACTCATGGGTGTGGCGGTCTAGAAAGGAGGTGTGTTAAGGCACATTGTTGGTGCATTTTTGAGAAACTAAAATAGACCCGCTGAAAGCAGGTAACATTAGTTGTGCGGTGCACCTCCCTAACACATAGCTTAAAACAGAAAGGATATACAGCAATATGCAAATTATCTTTACAAATGAAAAAGAATGAAAGGAATAAAATATTACAAAATTTATTACTTTCTACATAAATATAAAAACCACTGCCTCCATGCAGGGCCACCACGTCCATAGAGGCAATCTAGGCGGTGAGAATAGTGAGGGTGAATAGTGAGGGCGACGTCCGCGACACTGCAATCCACCCACAACATCGCAACTGACTCTTAAAGGGAATGAGAGATGAGAATCTGGTTTATTCTCAAAACACACCCATAACTCATTAAGAGAATAAGCACAACCCTGTTAGACCATGCGCCACTGAGCAGAGCTTATCTTTCCTTGTTTAAAATAGCAAAAGATGATTCCAACATGCCCTTAATGTTTTTAAAGAAAAGAAAACATCACATGCTTGATTCCCCGGTAATGCATAAAAATATAATCTGCAAACCTTCAATGTAATACAAGTCACTTTAAATAAAAGCATCTGCCAGATTCATTAATGTACATGCACTTTACTCAATGAACACCTCAAACAAAAGACCCCATGATTTCATATTCAGCTCTATCCTGTATACCAGTTTACTCCTATCAAATCAGTGAGTTGTAAATCTTGACAAAAATCCTAAAGCCAGGATGTCTTGTCTGTATTGCATGCAACGGTGTTAGACATTAACACCACAGTCCAGCCATAATTCTGTCTACGGCAGGATGAAGATCGGTTGACTGTAAACTAGGAATTAAACGCTCCACTGATGCAACTCAACAGCTGGATGGAGGCAACTGTTAACATCCTGATGATACTGGCTCAGATTGTGCATTTGGGCTCTTCTTTACACTTGTATAGCACCTGGTGAATGTAAAAAACACGCAGTTCAATTTCTGCAGTATCATGAGCAGAGGTGCTGTTGCATTGAATGAGGAAAAACTATAGCAACAAATCAAAATGATTGATAAATATAGACACATATGCACACACACTCAGTTACTCAGCTTGTCTGTAACCTTCTTTATAGTTGAAAGTAAAATTATTCTGCAAGTATAATAAAATTGTATAACAAAAAAATACAGTTATTCTGCTTCTCTGAATTTATTTATGCAGAACTGTTGAATTTATGTACAGTATTTAAGGCAAGTATATTATTAGTAGGCCCACACGGAATCTGTGCGCGCAGAATTCCGCAGATTTTTAGCCCATCATTCATTTTGTTTATTTACTCGTGTAAATCTGAATTTACTCAGTTTTAAAATTACACATATTTCACATATTAAGGTCTTAGTTATGAGACTCCCAAAATAATTCAGCAGAAATCCGCAGATTTTTACCAAAACTCTCAGCAGAAATTGTAAAAAACGTCTGCAGATTCCGGCTGGCCCTAATTATTAGTAACTTTAATTAATTGATCTAAAAATTAAAGTAATCCCTTACTTTACTTTTTCAGCATAGAAGTAATTTAATTAACTAATTACACCCAACTACCTGTGTGTATTACGGCTGCACAATATATCGTTTTGGCATCAATATCACAATGTGATCATTCAACAGTCACATTACAGGATATGCAATGTTGAAATAGTACCATTTGTAACTTTAATAATAATAAATTTTATTGAATTATTTTTACAGCAAAGACTACGCAGCATTATTTAGCATTTGATTATTCAAAAACTGTTCCTGAAGACTGTTAAACTCCTCAGAAAACAATCCAACATGTATTTGTATCTTTTTCTTTATTGTATTTATATATGCTTGTAGACTGTTTATTATAAATTAGGCAATCTAAAGTGATAAATATTTTCCAAATATTTCCCACATTCATGGCGCAATGTGTACTGGTTTGGTACAGATTTTTGAATAATGACATGGGCATGACCTAGTTGTACTATATTTTGGTGGTTTACGAGAACATGTCTGATGTCTTTTGACATTTTTCTACATGTTTTCTGTGAGGGTTGGGATTAGAGCTACATAATTATGGGTTTTACAGTATGTTACAGCTATAGAGTCCCTGTAAATACCAACATGTGCACATGTGTGTATATACAGTACAGTATATACTGGACCAGCGGTATGGAAAATAAATGAAAGATTCAGCAGTGGGCGCCATCAACATAATACATTCACTCAAAGTGCATTAAGGATATTCTCAGGGTTTCTGCAGATATCATAATGCCAAATTTAAGACCTTTTAAGACCTTTTTAAGACCAATAAGTATTAAATTTAAGACCTATATCACAATATCAAAAACACGCATACACAAAGAGAAAATACAAAAATCACAAAATTAGAGGCAAAATTTTATTGTACTGTATTTTATTAACGTCTACCCCCACCCCAACCCTAAACCCAACCGTCACAATACTGTAAAAACAGTAGCTGTACCGAGTATTATTTATGCTATCTATTAATTACTCAATAATTTGTATTTTTTAACATCTACCCCCACCCCAACCCTAAACCCAACCATCACAGTACTGTAAAAATATTAATTATTGTTATACAGTGTCATAAAAAAATGCTGCTATATTAAAGTGCATATCGCACTTCTTGCCATTTGCTTATACGATCTAGACTTTTCCGTCTATCCCCACCCCAAAGCTAACGTCTGCAAACACAGCGATGACATCACATTCGCCACGCGCACTAAGTTCAATAGCAGAAAGCTGATTGGCTATTGCATGCTGGTCTCATTTGTAGTTGTAATACCGCAAATTACAATTGGACTAGTGAAATAAAGAACTACACCACGAAAACCAAGCAACAGCAACAAAAAATTATTTAAATGAGCATTAGATGTAGCGTTACATGGACATCAGAAAAATAAGACCTGTGCAAAAATATTTAAGACCTACAACAGCGAATTTAAGACTTTTTAAGGCTTTAATTCTTTTTTACATTTTAGACTTTTTAGGACCCCGCGGAAACCCTGATTCTCAAGCCATTGAGTGTACATTGATTGGACATTTAAAATTGTGTTGTATTATGGGATTGAAAGAGTAAACTCGATTAAATCCACTACGATTTCAGACACCACAATTGGTGGTCCCCTTAAATTATGCCTGTTCACAGAGTTTTTGAACAAATTGTTTCAATGAACAATTCAAACGACTCATTCATAAAGTCTGTTGTTTCCAAAATGTTGACCAGCAGAAAGAATTTTTGTAAAATCCACTTTTACGTGATCAGTGTTGTAGTCTAAAACTCATTTAATATGAATCTAAATAAGAAGATTTTGTATTATATCAAGTCACTCTTTAAAAATTGTAAACATTCAACAAAGGCCAAAAAAAATGTATGACATTATTAACTTTTTCTTGAGCAGGGATCTGGTAGCAAACACATGAATCATCCTCTTCACAGATGAGCACTTCAAAGAAACTCAAATCTCAGAGCCTCACTCACAGAAAGCCCCATTAGAAGATTAGCTTGTACTTAACTTGGGAGAGCCCGTGAAGACACAGGCTAGATTTAGATTTATTTAAAGATCACGCTTGGACTTACTATAAAAAGAAGAGCGGGATATTCTTGACTATTTCACAGGTAT
Organism: Danio tinwini; assembly: GCA_903798205.1. Classification (NCBI taxonomy): domain Eukaryota; kingdom Metazoa; phylum Chordata; class Actinopteri; order Cypriniformes; family Danionidae; genus Danio; species Danio tinwini. Next base: position 16,570,176 of record CAIGQZ010035043.1, on the reverse strand, counting down.
GTATGCAGACTCTTTGCATGTAAGGATTTTAAGAATAGCCAATCCTTCTGAAAAACGAAGTAAACTCTAGTTGAAAAGAGTACTTTAGAAACTAGTTTAAAGAAAAGAACTTACTTTAGAAGTACTTTAGAAACTAGTCTTAAGAAAAGAAACTAGTTTAAAAAGAGTACTTACTACAGAAATAAAATACTTTATAACTTTTTTACATAAACCGATGGATATTTATAGGTATAGTTCACTCAAAAAAATGTAAAGATTTTAAACATTTATGCATTTCATATGAAATTTAGGCAATATTCTGAAAAAAAAATTGGTGATGCTATGCAAATCAATAGCTACCATATCTTCTGTTGAGTTCAACTGAATAAACTCAAATGTGTCAAATTTGATGATAACAGAATCCATTTAACAGCATATGCCACACTCTCAGAAATAAAGGTACGCGAGCTGTCACTGCGGTGGTACCTTTTCAAAAGGTACAAATTTGTACCTAAAAGGTCCATATTAATACCTCAAAGGTACATATTAGAACATAAAAAGTACAAAAAGTATTCATTTTAAAAATTTTAGGTACTAATATATACTTTTGAGGTACCAATATGGACCCTTTGTGTACAAATGTGTACCTTTTGAAAAGGTACCACCCCAGTGACAGCTCACGTACCTTTATTTCTGAGAGTGCAGTTACACAAAGGTACTTGTAAAATTGAGATTAAGGACATTTAAAACAAATTTAATTTACAAGCAATATTAAATAATAGTTTAAATTATAATCAAGTACTTAACATGTACTTTAGTATGTTAGTCAACTCATCAAAATAAGGGTATTTTTTAAGAATTAGTACCCACACCATAAACTTTGTGTGGTTATAGTTGAACCTCTGAAAACATATGCAATGTTTTTGGTTTCTTTTCTGGACTTTTAATGACACAAACGTTGCTGCATATAATATATCTTAATCTAATATATCTTATATCTAATATAACTTAATTTGTGTTCAGAAATTACATGGAATGTTTTGACAATGTTTTGGTTCATTTTCTAGACTTTGAACATCTCGGGACCGTTGCTGAAGGGTCAGAGAGATCTCAACTCTAAAATATCTTGTATTCTGAAGATGAACAAAGATCTTAGGGTATAGGAATGACTTGCGGGCGAGTAATTATCATTTTTGGGTAAACTAATCTTTAAGATTAAAATATAGTGATTCAAAATTGTATTTTTCAAGTAAAAAAAAAAAGTTATAGTGACTCATTAACCACTCAGTTTGTTTTGTTGGCACAGTTTTTGTCAACAAAGTAAGTTAACATAACTATAAATAATATTAAAAGTCATAACAATGTCATAATTCAACAATAAAACCATATTTGAATGTATTTGGGGCAGTTGTGACCTAATGGTTAGGGAGTTGGACTTGTAATCGAAATGTTGCAGGTTTGCTTCCTCGTCCCAGCAGGAATTGAAGATGTTGGGAAGTGAATGAAATTGACCACACACTCTCTCCATCTTTGATACCCAGCAGAGGTGCCCTTGAGCAAGAAAAAATGAAAGCTTAAGCCAGAGGTGTCCAAACTCAGTTCTGGAGGGCCGGTGTTCTGCTGAGTTTAGCTCCAACTTGCTTAAACACAACTGCCAAGAGGTTTCTAGTATATCTACAGTCGTAAGAGCTTGAATAGCTGGTTTGTGTTTGATTGGAGCTAAACTCTCCAGGACTGAGTTTGGACACCCCTGGCCTAAGCCCTAATTGCTCCCTGGGCCCTAGAAGTAATGCTCCAGATGTACCCTCACTGTCTGCATGTGTGTTTGTGCTCTCACTTCTTATTAGTGTATGTACTTGGATGACCAATTTTGAGTATGGGTAACCATACTTGACAATCCTCATTTAACTTTACTATAATTCACCCATGTCAATTTACTCACCCAATGGCCATCCAATGTTACTTTTTAGCTGAACATTGCAGAAGATTCGAGCTGAAACTGTTGTCCTAGATGACTCATTAAATTACTACTACTACATTTACGTATAGATATTTGGCAGACACTTTTGTCCAAAGCTACTTACAATTGAGAAGACCTAAGAATAACCAATAACTACTACCACTTTAAGAGTAAAAATTATTTTAAAAGAAAATGAATACTCTACAGTAGATACTAATTAAATGCATATCCTTGGATGGCCTAAACTAAAAGAAAATCTTCAATCATCATTGTTTACCCACCAAGAACAGTCTTCTGTGAAGCGTTGGCACTGGGCTGGATGCCTGAAAATGGAGGCCAGATGTCCACCAGGTCTGACGGGAGAGTAGTTAGTTTGTTGCTAGAAATATCTAAGTACGTGATGTTCAGAAGGTAGGGTGCTGCCTCCACAGGAACACTAGTCAAGCGATTGTTATGCAGGTCCAATGTCTTTAGACTGGGCATCTCTTTCAGGGACTCCCAGGGGAAAGTAGCGATCATGTTCCCATCCAGCCGGAGCTCATGGAGAACTTTCAGATTGTAGAAACTGCCCGGATCCACAGAGGTGATTGAGTTGTAGGTTATCCACAGGTAGCGTAGCTCGGAGAGGTAGTAGAAGGCCTCGGTGGGCACTCGACGCACTGCTGTCTTCTCTACCCGCAGCTTCACCGTGTCCACAGGAACGTTGACGGGAATGTCAGACATGTCAGGGTCATTGCATAAAACAGACCTGCAGCAGATTTTAGGGGAAAAGGTTTACCATTTAAACTATTAATAATAATAATAATAATAATAATAACAATTATTATTATTATTATTTATATCCTATTGCATTTTTACTTTACACTCAAATAATACAGAAGTAAAAAAAATTCTCAGTATTTTACATTAATATTTATAACCTCAAAAAAACTCAAAAAAATAATAATTGTTGTAACTCAATTTACTTGTGACACACATTTCCACTCATTTAAATTGTGTTATTTCAAAAGGAACCCAAGACCTACTGTAAAAAAATGCTGGGTTCTTCCTAATTCATTCATGTTGTCCAAAACAAATCTATTAAGTTAGCTTAATCATTTTTGCTAATTTAAGTGGGTTGAACATAAATAATTTGTCCCCCAAAAGAATTGTATTGTTTCAACTTATTTTAAACAAATATAAGTAGTTCAAACAAGCAGCGTAAAAAGTGTTAATTCTTGAAACCTTTCTACAACTAAGTGAAGATTTAACTCTAACAAGTCTTTCTCAACTTACTTTCTCAAATTACTTTTATATCAACATTTTCCCCTCTAAATGCTAATCTCATTGTAAGCATTCTGGGAATCCACTACCCAGGTAAGTTGACTTAATTTTTATAATTCTGCACATAGTTAATGTAGTTAGTAATTTGAAGGCAATGAGTTTACTCACTTTTTGACGAATAGTGTTTTAAAGTGTACCTTAATGTTTTGAAATAACTTAAACTAAAATGAAAAAAGTCTGTTAAAAGAAAAAAAAAGACAAAAAGCATTAGAATTACTAAAATCTGAGTTAATTTAAAAACTCAAAATAAAAATAATACAAATTAAAATAATGAATACAAAAACCTTCAATATATCAAAGATACTAGACAGACAAAAAGTGCTTAAAAAAAACCCTAAATCGTTTAAGTTAACAATCATTTTTACAATTTTGAATTGATTGAGCATAAAACAATTGAGTTGTTCCCTAAAAACTCAAGAATCCTGTTGTTTTAAATCATTTTAAACAAGTAGTTTGAACAAGCAGAAAAGGTAATTTTTTACAGTGTAGTTACACAAACACAATTTCTTCATTTAGTCTCAACATAAAATGATAAAGTTATCTTATTTTATTAATATTATAATTATGTTTTTTTACAAATTGAAGTGGGTTGAAAATAAAGTTAATAAATTATTCTAAAAAATGCTATAATTGTGTTGTTTCAGCTCTTTTTAAAGAAGTAGTTTGAACAAGCAGCAAGAAAAAAATTTCGGAGTACTTTTATGTGAGGAATGTCAGCCTCTGAAACAACAATTAAAATTAAGGGATTTGTTGGTTTGTTTTTTTACATGTTTAATTTACGCTTGCACTATGATTCAATTACTAAATGATTAAAAATGGCTTCCTCTAGCGTGTATGTTCACACTCTAAGGCTAAGCTCTAAAGATAAACACAAGCTAATACCCCACGTGATAGTTTTAAATCTATTTTTTATTACAGTGGATGACTTCTAAGCTAATTTATTTATTTTAAAGTATGTATTACTTAAAATGTTATTATTATAAAGAGAATCTAAAACTATTAGTGTAACACTTTATGTAAAGCATTCTACAGGGCAAAAAAAGGTAAAACATCTCAAAAAGGTTTCATTCATACTACATTAACAACTAATAATATTTCTACAAAAATACTTCTAGAACTATTCTTGTTCGCAGTAATAATACTGTGTACTTTTTGCATATTATTTAAAGGTCATGAATATGTGAGTATTAGTTAATGCACTGTGAACTAACATGAAATTTAGCATTTGTATTACCTAACATTACCAGACATTAACAAAATCAATAATGCATTAAAATGCTAAATGCTTTCTATCATTTGATCATTTAATTTCATTTTAAAACCCCGTAACATTCTATTCAGTGTAAATTCACGGAAATGCAATAATTAATGTTAACAAATGAAACAATTGTAAAGATTGGATGGAAAAAAAAATTATCTGGACAAATTATTAGGCAAGGACATGTTTATATAAGTCTTTTGCTCAAAATAATATAACTTAAGTATCAAGAAAAATGCATAATTAAAACCACTAGCCTACATTATGAAACGTAGTCTACCCATTCTTACGTAGTTATTTTGTTGAATATTTTTGGGGGGGAATTATCTATATATAGGCTATGCATGTAGCTATATATATTTAAAAAAAATGCATTTCTTCTATATGTCCATCTAATAACTTGTCTACTATTTTATTCCTGGATTTATACAATGAATCTAAATTAAAATAACAGTTGACATTTTATTATCGTAAACCTTTTTCTTTTAAATTGTACTATTATTATTATTAACACGTTTGTATTGGCCTTTTGTTCGCATATATTTAATATTTATTAAAATTGTTGGTATTGTGGAATAATGTGTTTACTGTACCTGCTGCCAGTGCCGTCACTGCGGCCGTGGTAGACACATGTGCACTGGGAAGGGCAGAAAGGTTGTGCCACACTCCAGCAGCCCAGCAGAACCTGCGCCACCAGCAGACGATACATCCTTCAGTCAGCCGAAGCACAGCCACGGATCCTCGCACTCACACACATCAGACCCCACTCGAACATCAGTGGACAAAAAAAACTTTATCAGTCCTGAACGAGAACGAAGAAACGCAAGAAAAGGCGCGTCCCGGCAGGCATCACCTTTAGCATGTTAACAGGTGAGAGGAGAGGGACGCGGGAAGCTGAGGAGCGCGGCGACCGGGAGGGGGAACCGAGATTAGAAAGAGGATTTCTCAAGGCTGAGTAGGTCACTAAAGTTGAACAGGGTGGGATGGGAAGTGTGTATGAGTTTATTTGTGTGTGTGTGTGTGTGTGTGTGCGTGTGTGCGCGAGAGAGTTGGAGGAGGAGGATAAGCTCTGCAGGCACACGCTAATCGGCTAATGACAAGAAGTTTCTCTCGGCATCATCACGTGACCGCTGCTAGACACTTTTCCATCCTGCGCGGAACTGATTGTTATGGCAAGCCGGTGTCATATGGAAATCCGAATCTGACTTAATTAGAAATATGTGAATAAATGTTTAAATGTACAATGAATGTACATAATAATACTTATTATTATTATAATTATTATTTTATTATTATTATTATTATTATTATTATTATTATTATTATTATTAGTAGTAGTAGTAGTAGTAGTAGTAGTAGTAGTAGTAGTAGTATAGGGGTTGAACAATGAAACTAAAACGCCTGATTTAGACCACAATAAATCAGGTGTAGCAGCCAGTACAGCATCAATTCATCCTTGGAATGCATTAATTCATCAATGGTCCTGCACATTGGCCAGAGGGATTTTGAGACATTTTTTCTTGCAGAATAGTAGGCTATAGTAGTATACGTGATGTTGGTGAAGAAAAACGTTTCTCTGACTTATTCCTTTAAAACACCCAAAAGTGGCTCAAACATGTTTATATCTGGTGACTGTGCAGGCCATAGATGTTCAGCATCACTTTCATGTTCTTCAAACCACTCCGTGACCAGTCTTGCTGTGTATACTGGTGCATTATCATCTTGATGCATGGCACTACCTTCCAGATACAGTGTTTGAACCATTGGGTGCACATGATCCTCCAGAATGGTTTGGTGATCCTTGGTAGTGACGTGTCCATCTAGGACAATTATTGGGCGTAGAAAATGCCATGACATTGCAGCCCAAACCATCACTGATTCATGTTTACTCTGGGCATGCTGAAGCAGTCTTGGTGCTACGCTTCTTTGGGGCTTTTCCACACTGTAACTCCTTTGGATGTGACTCATTAGAGAACAATACATGTTTCACATTGTCCACAGCCCAAGACTTTTGCTGCTGGCACCATTAAAAATAACGTTTGGCCTTGGCACGAGTGACCAAAGGTTTGGCTATAGCAGCCGGCCATGTATATTGTTGAGGTGCACATTTAATTCTGCAGTGAGCTGGGCAGCTGAGGTTTTGTTTTTTGGATACAGTCTGGGTTAGCACCAGGACATCCCTTTCAGACAGCTTCCTCTTGCATCCACAGTTAATCCTGTTGGATGTGGTTCGTTCTTCTTGGTGGTATGCTGACATTAGATACCGTGGCTCTTGATACATCACAAAGACTTGCTGTCTTGGTCACAGATGCACCAGCGATGTGTGCACCAACAGTTTTTTTTTTTAACTCTGATATGTCTCCCATAATGTTATGTGCATTGCAATATTTTAAGCAAAACTGTGCTATTACTCAGATAATTAAACCTTCACACTCTGCTCTTACTGGTGGAATGTGCAATCAATGAAGATTGGCCAGCAGGCTGGTCAAATTTAGGCATGAAACGTCCAACATTAAATTGGCTAGTGTTTCAGTTTCATTGTCCAACCCCTACACTGAACCCCAACAACTACCTATATATAATTACAAGTGTATATAATAGTTTTTAGAACAATATTTTACATTTAGTTTCTTATTTATGTTTTTTTTGTTTCCACATTATTACACTTTTTTATTTTCACATTTCGGACATACTATTGATGGGGAATTCATTGTGTCTTGATGAATTAACACTATTTAGCTCTTGGCTTTAGACACAGTCATGATACCAATAAATTAGTTAAGGAGGTGTCCAATAAGCCCTTCATGAAAGGTGGGGCCCCTGGTGGTCACCTGTTTTGCCTGTTAGATGGCTGGCATTGGATACAATCAGTTGACACCCAATAGAAAGAGAAATAATTCAGAATGTGTTTATTTGAATGTTATTTATTTAATTATATTATTGTGTTATGTTTAGATATATTTATTTATAATTATTGGATAATTGTTTATAATAAGAGTAATTTGAAACTGCTTCTTTATTTTTATCTTAGGTTATATTAATCATATATACACACAAATACACACACACACACACACACACACACACACACACACACACACACATACACACACACACATATATATATATATTTTTTAATGACTTTTTCATTTTTCTTTCCAACCCTGGTTGGAAAACCTCATACCTAAATATATTGGCATCACACAATAACTCATTCATTCATTTTTGGCTTTGTCCCTTTATTAATCTGCAATCGCTAAAGCAAAATGAACCGCCAACTTATCCAGCATATGTTTTACGCAGCGGATGCCCTTCCAGCTGCAACCCATCACTGGGAAACATCCATACACACTCATTCACACACATACACTACAATTTTAGCTTACTTAACTCACCTAAACCACATGTTTTTGGACTTGTGGGGGAAACCCATGCGAACACAGGGTGAACATGCAAACTCCACACAGAAATGCTGACTGACCCAGCCGGGGCTCAAACCAGCGACCTTCTTGCTGTGAGGCGATTGTGCGACCCACTGCGCCACCATGCTGCCGATCACACAATAACTCTATTAGTAAAACTTACAAGTTTAAAAATACAACTTGACCTCCAGTACAAAAAAAGAAACAAAAAATCTAATTAATTTAATGGGATTTACATATTAGTTCCAGTTTTAAGCAAAGATAAAACTGAAGCCGTGTGGATAATTACAAGGCCTATATACCAAGTCTGTTTCAGTGGTCCAAAGAGAGATAATAGTAGATCGCCTCCATGTGGTTCAAAAGAAAATAACCAGCCAGTAGTTACATTCTAGTGCCAAAAGTTTGGTATCAATACAGTAAAGTAAAAAGTTGTAATTTTTTTATTGTTCCACAAGGATACATACAGTTGATCAGAGTCCTATTATTTTTATTAGTTCTTTTAAACTTTCTATTCATCAAAAAAATCAATTATAATAAAATAAATTAATTAAAATAAAATAAGGCATGCTGAAATTGTTTCCAAAGTATCATATGACACTGAAGATGATGGTTGTTTTGCCATATACGGAAAAAATGACACATAATATTTATTAAAACATAAAACAACTCTTTTTTACTTGTTACTTGCGTTAACCCATTTTGTTCTATTAAAGTGAACTGCTGTGAAGATTTTAGCCCGTATGAAGTGAAGTGAATAACACCAAACATGCTACACAGACCATTAAGAACAACAACCACCGTCGAGTATTTATTAACAAGTACACCAGTGTAGTTTATTTATGCAAGCAGTTTGTCCCTACAGATCAGAAAAGCCACTGTCAAGCGGTTGGCACATATATGTACAAAACAAATTAATGGTACAGCTTGCTACTAAGCATTCTTTAGTGAGAGTACAAAAAAAGACTAGTATACGAGGACAGAGAGAGTGAGCCAGAATAAGAGATAGAGAGAGAGAGAGGTGAGGGTTCAGAGAAAGCGTTAAAGTCAGGGGCTCAACAAGCAATAGTAATAGAAAGGTGAGAGGAGGAGTTAGAGAGATCACCACAAAGTAAACAGGCACAAATCAAACACTACCATCGAAGAGTAGGAGTTTCAGCGCAATGTTTTTTTCAGCGTAGGATTCAAATTACTGCACATTATGAGGAAGGGGATGACCCAGCAAGACAGTCGCATAGAACAAACTCATAAAAAGATGAAATGAAAACTGTTTATCTTGTTTTTTTTTTTCTTCTTTTGATTTTTTTTCTCCATTATTATTATTATCATCATTATTATTTCTTTTTTTTGATCCAGTAAAAACGATTACCATTGAATGCATGACCATGCCACAAATAACACTTAGGTTCACAGTCTTTACCTAACATTACAGGGGGCTGACTTGACAAAGCCGGCGCCCCGATGCACTTACACCAAGAAAGAGCTCACAAAATGGTCAAATAAGTGCACAAAACTAGCTCTTAGAAACACTGACAGAACATGACTTGCCAGGCATTAAAAGAATGAGAAGACATCTCCATCGTCCGATATAATAATGACTTGTTAGCAAGACAACGAGTAACTGTCATCGAGATAATAGTAGTATAAGCTCTTTAAATATTCCTTTTCGTCCTCACATTTCCCCCTTTGGAAAGAAAAAAGCCCAGTGATCTGTTCACGAAAGCCTTGCTTCTCCTCGGTATTTTTTAACTTTATTTTTTCTTAGGTCTTAGGAAGAACACCCTCCCTCCCACCCTATCCCATCATGGAATGTGTGTTTTATTCTTTTTACACCATTACGAATTCACCTGAAGTTTTTAAGTGCTAACGTACAGTACATACATTTACAGAATGACTATGTACAAAAGCTGGAAATAAAACGCGTCAAATAAAAACAAACAAACCCTGTGTCTATATCTATTTGTGTAGGAAAATAAAAAAGAGGGGGTCATAACGCTGTAGGCTTGTGCTTGTGTCGCTTGCTTCCAGTAAAGAAATAGTCGCATTGTTTGCCGAAGAGAGAGGGGGTTGTTGACACTATAGTACCATTTAAATAAATAAACAGCGCAATTCTGCAGCAATCCGTTACTAATTTACTTTACTGGCTAATTCTTACAATGCCAATTTGTATGTTTTAATACAATTTGGTCACACCCGTAATGGGTTACTAGTTTGGATTGAGCGTTATTTTGACAAAAATCATACCTTTAAAGACATTGTACGAATTAGCCACTTTTTTTTGGCAGTATGTAAAATAGTTACGTTTTCTTTTGAGATCGGGCTGGATTAAATGCTTAAAACCCAGAGTATACCTAAGCCATCTTATTTCAAGTTTAAATTGTCATTTTTATTATCAGTCGACTTTCTGTCTACTTGTAGATCCTTTTTTTTTGTTTGACCACACAGATGGTGAATGCAGAGACAGAACATAATCACAAAAAAGTGTTTACATCTTAAGTGCTGTAACGCACATGCTATGCCAAAGATTTGAGTTTGGTTAGGCTTTGATAATGCTGTCATAAAAATGCATAATTCCAAGTCTGTGGACGTGTGAACAGCTCAGGATAGCATGTCATAGTTTCAAAATTATGGTAATTTTGAGATGACGTCAATGTAGCTAATACTTCGAAAGCCGTGATGGAACAGAATGCAGAAAAAGGCGTAATCCCAAAGTATACTTCACTTTTTACATGTACACGAACGATGGTCCGAGTACAGCGAATGTGCTCACATGTGCTTCGAATTGTTTTTGCACTACTTAGTTTGTCCACAAGGTGTCAACATTGAAATGGGCCGTTGTGTCATGGTCAGAAAAGAAAAACAACAACAAACCACTGAAGGCGGAATAAACAACTCACGCCAACATCGACAAGTGCTTGTGAGAGGGGATATATATAATATACAACACCAGCAAACTACTAAGACTGCAAAAACAATGGACACTGATGTTGACAAGTGTGTAATTTGAAGATGCACACTAATTTAAGTACGTTCAAATGCATTTGACCAGTGATAATTACTGTGTTTGGGCGCACTGTCAAATGGAGTATACTTTGAAAGGCAGCAATTTTGCATTCTAACAAATGTGTAAAAAACAAACCTTGTATACTTTGGACTTTACCATCCATCTAAAGGTAGTAAGAAAGTTGCTCTCCCTCTCAGAGCAGTTACAATGCCACCTACTGGGACTATGCGTGTCTGAAACAGCACGGCAAGCAAATAATAACCATTCTGTCATCTTGTAATCATCTTGATAAGCTATGCAATGACATCTGTAGAAAAATAATAAATAAACACTTTACGGTACATCTGTTATATCTTAATTTTGTTTTTTGTCTTTTCTGCCTCAGTTTTTTGAGTTTTCTTTTACCAAAATAATGCAGAATGAGCAGGCCATCTGCTGGTATCAGGCTCTATACCTTTTGATGATTAAAAAAAGAATGATAGAAAGACAGAGAGAGAGAGAAAGAGAGAATTATTCATTTCATTTTTACCAAAATTTCTTTTTTCATGCTTTTAAGTCCTTAATAATGAGACAGACACACATGAAAAATGTGCTTTTTTCACCCCAATAACCGACCCTCTACATAAGAATGATTGATGTATTGATGCTTAAAAAGAGTTTAAAAAGAGAAATATTTTGAAAAAATTGCAATATGTAGTGGAACCGAACCTGCACAGATTCTTAAAAAAAATGAAACACAACAATGTGAAAAAACTACAACACTACTTCTATCACTAATAATAATAATAATAATAATAATAATAATAATAATAATAATAATAAT
>CAIGQZ010035043.1:16517950-16551930 GCA_903798205.1 Danio tinwini | reverse complement strand
ATATATATATATATATATATATATATATATATATATATATATATAATCATTTAAAGCCTTTAAGGTAATAAATTGATTAAGTTGAATTACTGTTTTCCCAGTAATAGATTGCAGCTGGAAGGGCATCAACTGCGTAAAACATGTGCTGCATAAGTTGGCGGTTCATTCCGCTGTGGTGACCCCAGAATAATAAAGGGACTATGTCGAAAAGAAAATGAATGAATGAATTAATAAATTACTGTTGATTATTATTATTAAGACAAAAGTGAATCTAGTGTTCCTTAAATTCTTTGTGAAATCATAATTTACAATTTTGCTAGTGCACATTATTCTTTAGCTGAACAATTTATCCATGCAAGTTAATACACTTAAAAAAAAAGTTTTGTTTTGGTAATCTTCAATGGAACTCTGACCATTTGCTTCCGTGTTTGGAGTGGCGGTCCTTCTCTAGTGACGTCAGCTTGACAGCTTCATGTATAATATTCTTTATTACCATGCCCCTCTACCATTACTTTGCTATAAGGAAATTATGTACAAAAGGAAAGTCCCGCCCCCACTTAATATTCTGTTTCAGTACATCAACATATTGAAATAAATAAATGTTAATAGCGAGAATTGTACCTTAAAATTAAAGGACCGGAAAGACTATAAAAGGTTTCATAACCATAAATGATGAATGCTCTCTCTGGATCAAATGCAGGTTTGATTATAAATTATAAAAATTTAATAAAATCAGCAGAAGTTTTAAATTTGATTGTGATATTTCAACAATTAATCATGCAGCTCTGCTTCAATGACCCATTATGCAAATAAAATCTACATTATGCATGCTCATTTGAATAGGGCCACACCCTAATTTTTTTTTCTCTTGACTAAAGAAAAGCTGGAGTCTGAGGACACATTGTGTTTAACATTGAGTTAAATTTGCTCTTTTCACAGCAGGGGATGGAAAAGCTCTTTCTATAATTTGCCACATCATCCCAGACTAACATGCACATTCTCTTTTTCAGAAAATGGTTCCTCGCAAATTACTGAGCGCTGCTTGTACAAGCTCTAGGGCCTTTCTTCTCCCAGTTTCCATGACTACAAAACGACATGCCCAGCGTCTCTCAGTGTGTGTGTGAGCGAGATGAGAAAGAGAGAGAGAGAAGGGAGGGAGAAAAATGGAAAACAAGCTCAAAGATAAAAGGATGATGTTAAATAACAACAGAAGGAAAGCCAATGAGAAAGAGTCGACAACGCCCCTAATGCTCAATTTTTTCTCTTCCCAGAATGCCCTGGGAGAGCAGTGACAGTGATTCATGACTTTAACCCTGATCCACATGAAGGAGCTGAAGCAGGTGATGTCATTAATTCAGCTCACATCTTCATCTTTGTCACACAAATAAACACACTGTTGCTAGCTTCAAAAGTGGGAAATTCAATGGGGTTTTTTTTTCGCTTTAGGACTTTTGTGAACACGATTTCAATTATTTTGAAGATTATATTTTTAATAAACTGAATTAATTTTAAAATGCGTTAATTATTGTGAATTTTTCACATATAATCAAGCAGCGGAAATATTTGTTTTAACAAATTATCTCTTTTTTTCAGTGACAACTTAAATATTTAATTAAAAAATATTACATTTTTTTCTAGATTTACAGTTTATACACTACCTGACAAAAGTCTTTTTGCCTATCCGAGTTTTAGGAACAGCAAAAAATAACTTGACTTCTAGTTGATCATTTGGTATCAGAAGTGGCTGATGTGTAAGGCAAAGGCCTTTAGATTATGCTCATTTTACCAAAATAAAATATGATCATGCCTTGATTTTTAATTTATTAATTAGGACAGTAAGGTCTGACTTTGCTTAGACAAAAGTCTTGTCACTTAACAGAAATAATGTAGAGCATAGAATATAAAGTCATTGTTCAGTGGAAAAAGAATTAATATTAATATCCCATGAGTTTGGATGACTGCATCCATACATCTCTGCAATGACTCAAATAATCATCATCAAGTCATCTGGAATGGCAAAGAAAGTGTTCTTGCAGGACTCCCTGAGTTCATCAAGATTTTTTGGATTAATTTTCAATGCCTCCTCCTTTATCTTACCCCAGACATGCTCAATAATGTTCGTGTCTGGTGACTGGGCCGGCCAATCCTGGAGCACATTGACCTTCTTTGCTTTCAGGAACTTTGATGTGGAGGCTGAAGTATGAGGAGCGCTATCCTGCTGAATAATTTGCCCTCTCCTGTGGTTTGTAATGTAATGGGGAGCACAAATGTCTTGATACCTCAGACTTTTAATGTTGCCTCCACTATGCAGATCTCTTTCATGCCCCCATGCTGATTGTAACCCCAAACCATGATTTTTACTTCACCAAACTTGACTGATTTCTGTAAAGTCTTGGGTCCATGTGTGTTCCAATAGGTCTTCTGCAGTATTTATGATGATTGGGGTCAACAGATGATTCATTGGAAAAATCAACCTTCTGCCACTTTTCTAAATGACCAACTAGAAGTCAAGTTATAATTTGTTGCTCTTACAACTGGGATCGATGACAAGACTTTTGTCAGGTAGTGTATTTGTGTTTGAGTAAAAATAAATAAAAATAAAAATTCTGTAAGCTATACTAATGATTTCTTCCAAATGTTAAATAAAAAATGTTGCAATTTTTACCATAAAATTACAAAAAAAAAGTATGTGAAAGAAATGTGTTTAGTTTAGGAGTTAATGAAACACCAAAAACATTTGTTATTACAAAAAAACACAAATTAAATTTAATTTGGAATGTTTGGAATGTTAGATCTTTATAGAATATTTTTTTTACTCAAAGACATGATTTATAAATTCAGAAATTTCTTCTTTTGCATGTCAATTTAATATTGTAATATATTATATAGTACATACACTACATATTTGTCATTAAAATCATTGTTAAAATGTTAAATAATGTACATAACTATTTCTAAATCAAAATTTACCTAATTATTAAGTTATTAGCCTCTGTAGCTTCTTTAATGTGAGCTTCTGGAGCATAAAGATACTTCAAACAGAATTCTACTCTCACATTACTCAGGTTAATTTCAGAAGTTCAAAACAGCTTGCCAAAGTCAAGCTTCTGGTAAGTAAACATGAGACTTTTAAATCATCTTCAGTTCATTTCTCCTATTCAGTCTGCCAAAGTCAGACACCCGAGAGTAAAAACAGAAGCACTTCTGCTTTATAGCAGAAACTACAGAGTAATTCTAAATGAGAGCAACAATGGCATTTCATAAATGTTTAATAAAAAAATAAATAAATGTTTTTCATGTTTAAAATTGCAAGGCTGCTTCCTTTAAAAAACTACAGCAGTATAAATGAACATGATGTGACTTGACCAGTGCCAAATTTCCGAAACATGCACATCGCTATTATCAGATGCCACTGAGGTCATTTTAGTTTATGTTTTTTATTATGTTACTGAGAGGAAAAAATGGCTGCATTTCAGTTCAGGCATTTCAATTTAGGCATTTAAATTCAAACTGCTTTTTACCCCTAAATAAAAAAATGAACTAAAACTAACTTCGCTGCTAATATACTGGCTCTATAATTGTAAACAGTTGTCAAAACTCACCATGGCAATGACTGCTGCTCCAGCTCCAGCCAACGCACACACAAACAGATGGAAGGTCATGTCCAGCTTTCAGAAAAAAAAGCAAAAGAAAAATTAATCTTGTGCTGCTTGATCTGTATAATGATTTGAAAAATGTGTCTTTTGTGACTTTAGTTTTCTTCAGCACATGTGCTGATATTCAGTTATACACTGTACATTTTATTTTGCTGCATAAATGTTTTAGTTGAACCAATTTAACTTTTATAATCACAACTTACATCAATTAAACTAACTAATAAAATTATTAAGTTAAACTGTTTACCTCAAAAAAAAAGTTGAAACCTGTTTAACATATTAAAGTAATATATTAAGACCATTTGTTGTGTATTTTTTACAGTGTAGGGTATATTGTGATAACCAACATGCATTATATTATCTTGAGCACTTCAAAATATTAGTGAATGAGTGCCTTTTGAAGACTTTCCAGCAAATAATTTTGTGTTTAATAGACATCTAATAGACATCTAAACATAGACAGCTTGGCTAAAACAAGGCTAAACTTGTAGCCCAAAACTAGACTAGTCGTCAAACAGACCGATTAGAAAGACTTTATATGTGTAGTCATTCATTTCTGTGTATTTGATGACTAGTCTAGTTTTGGCCTAATCTTAGACGTTTATTAGATTCACTGACAACCCAAATTAAGCCTTGTTTTAGCCAAGATGACTATGTTTAGACATCTATTAGACATCTTTTGAAAAATAAAAAATGCTGGCTGGGTTCATAAGATATTCTTTTAAATACAAACATATTCACATTTTCATTTGGTCAGATATTAAAGTTCCATTGTAAACATCAGCTATTTACAGTTATCAGTATTTACTAACAGGAACTAAGAATAAACAATACTTGTACAATATTTATTAATCATAGTTCAACATTGACTAATGCATTAATAAATAAATAAATAAAATAAATTACATGATTTTCAAAACATTATTTAAAAAAAAGTTAATGCCACATGACTTCCATTACCTAATGTTAACAAAGATTAATAAATACTGTAATAATTGTACTGTTCAGCTTGTTCATATTAGTAAGTACATTAACTAATAAGTGAGCCCACACATAATCTTTTGCAGATTTTTTGCCAATCATTAAGTCTATGTATTTACTTGTGGAAATTTATATTTATTCAATGTTAAATTAATTTTAGTAATATTGTTGATCAATATGAAAATGTTCATATGATTTATTTACAATACAGTTTGTAAAGTAATATTTTATGTATTTTAGTAGATATATTATATGAAAGACTTACTTTGATGACCAAATAAGTGGATCTAATTGGATTTGCATTGTAAACATTAAACAATTAGGTTATTTATTTAATTAAATAATTTAAAAACATATAATTTTTTATTTCATATATTAAGTTTTTAGTTACGATACTTCCAAAATCATTCCACATAAATCCGCAGATTTTTTACAAAATTCTGCACAGAAATAGCAAAAAAAAAATTCTGCAGTTTCTTTCTGGCCCTGCTAATAAGTGTTACCAATGACACTAAACTGATGCTGAAAATGACTATATTATGTGATGCTAATTTCTTATTAATTGTTTAATAATTCATTAAAATCAAAATGTGCATGTGCTTTATTTAATTGAGCTAATAATTAATACATCTAAAGATAACATTGACATAACTTCTGCTATTTTGTACTGTTGACTGTTTACGCTGAACATTTATGTCCAATAAAGCAAAACAAACAAAAAACATACATAAAAAAGTGTCTAATTTATTGTTAGTGCTGTTTGGTAGTGGTGTAAGTGAGGCCAGCAGGGGGTGCTCAACCTGCAGTCTGTGTGAGTCCTAATGCCCCAGTATAGTGAAGGAGACACTATACTGTCAGTGAGCACCATCTTTCGGATGAAGCGTTAAACTGAGGTCCTGACTCTCTATGACCATAAAAAATCCCATGGCACTTCTCGTAAAGAGCAGGGGTATAACCCCGGTGTCCTGCCCAAATTCCCTCCATCTGCCTTTACCCATCATGGCCATCACCCCCATCCTCTGAATTGGCTCTATCGCTGTCTCTCCACTCCCCTACAGCTGGTGTGTGGTAAGCGCACTGGCGCCGTTGTCCTGTGGCTGTCACCACATCATCCAAGTGGATGCTTCACACTGGTGGTGGTGTGGAGAGAGCCCCCCACCCCCTCATAATTGTGAAGCGCTTTGGTTGTATGGCCATACACAATAAATGCACTATATAAATACACATTACATTACAAATATTAGTGCTAAATATTATATAAATATACTAAATGCTAAATGTATATGCTAGTTAACTTGCTAGTAAGTGTTAAATTGTTTTTGCAGCTTATTTCAAATTTGTGATAATAGCAAATATTGCGATAAAAGATTCAGAAAGCTTTTCAACAACAACAAAAAAAATTTAAATGTAATACTATTTTATGATTATGTTCTGTTTGCTCACCTCATTTGATTCACACATTTTAAAGAAGTTTTCTGATCCTACGCATAAAGTCTTCTCCTCTCCGATGGGCACAACACCTAAAATAAAGTTTCTCTGTCAGTCCTCAGAAGCATTCAGAGTATATGAGGTTATAGAAATGCAAGACAACCAGTAAGAATAAATCTAATTACAGTAACCAAAATGAATCACTGGAATTTCTTTTCACGCACAGCTGAACACAAATAAACATCTGGCAGTGAAAACTCTCTGATTATGTAACATACCAAACTGGCGCGGGTCAAGACATAAACTCGCTCCCTGCAGAACAGTGGTGTTTTGGCAAATGGTCCAGATGTTGAAATATATGAAGACAGGCAAAGAGGTGAATGCTGTCACACCGAGCCAAGCCAACATGAAGATGTACGTCAGCATGATGAACTGTAAAAATCAAAAGAATTACATGAGAAAATCAAATGAGAATATCATTTACAATATAGTAAAATTTAATTTAAGGCACAATTAAAGACATAAAGAAATGAATATGTTTGCTTTTCATGATGACTTAAATGTAATGCAAACAGTGCTCAGCATATATAAGTACACCCCTCACATTTTTTAAATTCATATTTTTAATAGGAAGCTATACAATATTATGTTTGTGCATATACTGTACATTAGATTAGTCAGTACTGAAGCCAAATCTGGAGCTTATCTAACAAAATAACTTACAATAATGGTTCAAAAACTAGTACACCCAAATTGATCTTTTAGAAAAATATTAAATACAAATTTAAAAAAGAGGAAAAATCTAAAGCAAACATTTGAAGGAATTATTGAAATTTTGTAGTTTGTAATTTTTATTTTTTATTTTGCTTGAATTTATTTGTATTATTTTTTAATTTCTAAATATGTTTAGTGACAAAATATTATTTTAATAAATATATCTGTTTAATAAATCTGTTTTGTTTAAATGCACCAAATACATTGCCTATATTCACTAAGAAATGGATAAAAATATTCATTTTCAAAATGGGGTGAACTCAAATATGCTGAGCACTGTACATATTTCTAATACAATATCATATTATATGTATACATATTATACGTGTTATGTATACTTTGCAAAGCCATTAATATAATAAAGATTTAAGTATTTGTCCTGCAAATAGGAACTCTAAAACGACAACCTGATGGCAGCAGCTGAAACACAGAGTACAATGGGTGATCCGGGGTGCATAGGACAACCTGATCTCTCTTTAAAACATAATTATGGTAAATTACCATTGGACCAGTTTGGTTAAAACCGATGATCTTGCCTGCTACCTTCACAAGCCTACTCAACCTGTTCTTATTTGACAAACTCAGATTACCGTACCAAGCTACAATGCAGAAAGATAAAACGAATTCAATAAACTGTTTATAAAACAGTGTCATCATAGGTTTCCAAACCCGAACAATCTTTGTTGACGAAGCTTTTGTTGAACTTTTTTAATATTAAAAATGTATCTTTTATTTCAGTTTAATATTATTTGTTTTATTTTTCAGTTAATATATTTTAAGTTCAAAACATAGTTAAATATAAATGTTTTTGATTAAGAGCTCAACTAGGAAATATTTGTTTTGACCAATGTAACATTTTAAGGTTACTCACACAGGCCAGTGCATGCGTATTAAACAGAAGCTCAATATGCTTTGTACTTTCATGGAAAATTTGTTTAAGGCAAATTATTTATTTTTCATTGGCTCAAGTGATCAAATTTAGATGTGATACCATTACCCTATTTTTTTTTTTTTTTTGATGATTGAAAATTTTTAAACATTGGAGTTTTTCTTTTGATTAAAGCTATATCTTCTTGTTTTGAACAAAAAGAATTAAATGAATTGACTTTTTTCAACAAGACAAATATGCTTTGTACCAGGTTATATAAAATTGTTCTCATGAAGATAAAAAATATAGTATAAGGCAATAGTTTTTTTAAGTGATAAAATTTAGATTATATACATTACCCTAAATCTTTTAAATTGGATGAATGAAAGCTTCATTTTAGAAAGGAAGCAGTTTATTTGTTTAGGGATTTTTTTCTGTTCTATTTTGTATACATTCATGTAACCATTAAAGAAAAAAATGTATTTTGGTCAGTTTGAAGATACATATATTGACAAATCACTTCAATAGATGATTTTTTTAATTGAAATTAAATGGTTATGCAATTAAAATGAATTTATTATGTTTGAAACATTTTTAGGGTAATTTTGTTATTTTTATATTGTTTAGAAAAGTTTAATTAATTTGGAAAGTTAATGAATTAAATTGAAACAAATTTTATTAAATTTCATTAATTCAAAAGAGATTAATTCTAGTAATTCACAGATTAAACATTCTCATTCATTTAACACAATGATATTCTTACTCACAAGGCTGTTTATATCGAAGTTGATATTTAGCCGCACCATGTTAGTATTATGTAACATCAAATTTTTACGAGGTCAGTCATTAGAGGTGTCAAAATTAATAGTTTTTTCGGTGCACCACGATGCAGACGCGGACAATTTGGTATTGATTCAGTAATATTCATAACTGGTTATTATGTACTGATGGCATTATCTCATTTGCGCTATGTTGCTGTAGCTTACTATGGCGAGGGAGGTGAGTGCAAGTATTTACAACGCTCCAACTACTTAAAAACGCAGAAACTGTGCATAATTTCACTGTGTGAGTGTTTGCTGGAAAGTATTTTACTGACACTTACAGCAGAAGCCCCTATTTCACTGAGATTGAGAATATGTAAGTAAACTCCATTTCTCTTTCTCACTGTGGCCCATTTGAACTGCTGGCGTGATGTTTCCTCTCCTCTCGGCTGTTACAGCGATACTTCTGGATACAGACATGAGCGTGTGTCTGCAGAGCGAGTTTTCTCCACTGCGTCTATCATGGATCAGCTGTGTTCGGCTCTGCTGTTTATCAGTGTCACTCATCGGTGAACAGTGCCAGAGTATTAGAGCCAATTGCCCTTTCTGTTGAGCGTGTGACCAATTAAAGGGGTGTAAGAAAGAACTCACTAGACAGGACTCAGAAAGCAAGTGGGGTCGCCGCAATAGCCTAGTGACATATGGTGCAGTAGCACTTCAGGGAGTCTCGAGTTTGAATCCCAGCTTGAGGACATTTCCCATCCCTACCCCCTCTCTCTCTTCCACTTCGCTTCCTGTCTGATATACTGTCCTATCCACATAATAAAGGCATAAATGCTCATGTTGTTCTGTGCATGTACTTGAGTTTTTTAAGGTACACTTTATATATCTGACTGTTTGTATTAAAGGACAAAATTGTATTACAAATTACAAACCTATACTGCATGTCTTTGGATTTGTGGGGGAAACCAGAGCACCCAAAGAAAACCCATGCGAACACTGGGAGAGCATGCAAACTCCACACAGAATTGCCAACTAAGCCAGCTAGGGCTCAAACAAGCGACCTTCTTGCTGTGAGGCAACAGTGCTACCCACTGCGCCACCATGCCACCCATAATGCAATGATATAATAAAACATAAAATATCAATATTGTAAAAAGTGGTATTATGAACAGGGAAACATTCAAATCCTTTTAGTTCCATATTCATCCATTAATGAGAAGTAGTTGAGCACATACAGTAGCAAATTATAATCGTAAAGGTTTTGAAAACATTATGAGGTTTAACACATTTTTTTCCCCTATAAAAGTTAATTGAAGGCAAATAATGCTTGTCAGATCCCCTTTTCTCTAACAAAAATTCACTGTGCAGAGTTTAGCCATCAGTGCTATAAATTAATTACAATAACTGCAACCACACAATATCTTTCATGTATCCCTTGGGACAAACGAGTGCAGAATAACTCCCAGAGTTCACTCTGTAATCTTTTATAGCCCATAAAGCGATGCCATCTTTATGTGCCGCAGTTACTCTTAGTGGCTTTGCAGTTGCCCTTTTCTAAATTACAATGCATGAAGCTGCCAGTGATTTCTTACCCATGCACTGACGCAGCGTCCGCAGGTGGTGATCTTGAAGTCTCCATACAGGTCCTTAATGGCTCCACTGGTGAAGAAGCCTTCCACCATCAGAAGAATACCGTAGACGAAGAACGCTGAGGCAATGCCGTAGATCACATATTTAATGATGTCAATGCTGTGGGAGAAAAATAAAGTACAAAAATTAGGGGTATGCATGGGTCATTTATAAATACTTGCACTGTCAAAAAAACTTAATTATTGCAACAATTATTTTATAGTGTGCAAATAATTTTAAACATAACCTCAGTCATTTATTGTGTATTTTTACGTTATTTTCTCACAAAGACATAAAAACTGAAGTCCTGTATGCTTGAAGTCACAAATGCACATAAACTTGGAACAATTGTGGAACATTTTTGTCATAATGGAAATAATGTGCATTTAGTTCATTTACTTAATTAAATACTTAATTACTGACTAATACTTTAAACCGCATATAAACTTGCTGTAATTAAACCCTCATTTACTTAAACATTCTTTCTGTGCCAAATCCAAAAATTAAATGTACTTTCATCAACCAAGCAAAGAAACCTGAAAGTAGAGTTTTTGCTTTAGTGCCACAAAATTCAGCTTTCTTGATGCCATATAACAGATAACTGGCTATTAAGACAATTGTGAATAAAAGATAAGTGAGTACTTGCACTCAAACAAATTGCTGCTTGTTCAAACTAATTTAAATGAGCTAAACCAATACAAGTCTTGAGTTTTTTTTAAACAACTTCATTGTTTTATGTTCAATCTGCTAATCAATTATGTTAACTTATTCGATTTGTATTGACACAACAAGAACAAATTATGTGGAACCCTGCATTTTTACCTTGTAGTAAAGTACTACTAAAAACATTCTAAAAACAGATAAGTGAGTGATCAATAACTACTACTAAATAACGGCTATTAAATAACAGATAACTTAATACTAACAGATAACTTACTGCTCAGAATGTAGTAATTAACCAGATCGCTGAGTGCTTAATAAAAGATGCTCGATTTTTATGTGCAGCAGTTACAATGCATGAGGATCTGCACTGTAAAAAAAAGCTGGGTTCCACAAAATCGATTTGTGTTGAAGCAACATGAAGGAATTAAGTTAACTTGTTAACTTTTACAAACTGAAGTGGATTGAATGTAATACAATTACGTTGTCCCCCAAAAAACTCAAGAATTGTGTAATTTAAGCTTATTTTAAATAAGTAATTTGAACAAACAGCAAACATTATTTTGCTGTGCTAGAGATTATTAGAAGTACTATTTTCTTGTAAAAAATTACATCAATACTCTTTATTTAAAACTAGTGTTGGTGAAAGTTACTTTTGAAAGTAATGCATAACAATATTAAGTTGCCTTACTTAGTTACTTTTTGCATTAATGTCCACTCAGATAATCCTCTTTTCCTTTCTTCCATGTGTTCAAAATAATGAGAATTTTTCCAGCGCAAAAATGTAAGGCTCTGCCATCTTCATTTCTGTCTGTTCCTGCATTCTCTTATTAAGTGCGGGGTTCAACTTGACTACATCAATTTTAATTCAGCTATTTATTTTTTAAAAGCGAATCAACTAAACTAAAAAGTAACTTGCATTACATTTTTTAAAAATAACTCAAATAATATTACTT
The DNA here is from genome assembly GCA_903798205.1 of Danio tinwini. Classification (NCBI taxonomy): domain Eukaryota; kingdom Metazoa; phylum Chordata; class Actinopteri; order Cypriniformes; family Danionidae; genus Danio; species Danio tinwini. The sequence continues at coordinate 16,540,214 of CAIGQZ010035043.1, read as the reverse complement.
AATTTTTAAAAGTAATGCATTACTTTACACGTTACTTGCAAAAGTAGTATTTTAATTCACGTTACTTGTAATGCATTACCCCTAACACTGTTTATAACTAATAAACAAGATCTTTTAAGGTGGTATTTGTGTATAAAAAAATGCATATATCTGAAGATCTATGCGAAATGGCTATTTAAACATGCTGCTGTCACTTACATAGTAAACACATCCAGACCATCTCCAGGTCCCCTGATAACCTCAAAGTAGTTCTGGAGGATGGTGACCGTTCCAGAGAGAGCTTCATGCCCACATCCACAGAAGAGAGCCACTCCAGCATACAGCAGTATGGTGGCAATCAGTGATGGATAAGGGATTCCTCCTAGACATTTCAGACAGCACTCCATACATCCTGAGAGAAGAGGAAAAAAACGAATACATCACTCACCTGATACTCATCTGAAAGATACACTCGAGGAAAACAAGATGCTTTTAATCAAAATCTCTTGTGGGTTTGTGTTTGATTCTATTGATCATAAATGAGTACCGAGTATCAGAAAGGAATGTAGTAACAGATGACAGAAAAAAAAAGTACCAACTAACAGAAAGGTGAACAATAAGTAGCAGATACCAAAGTACATTGTAAGTAACATATAACTGTATACTAAGCAGCAGATAACTTAATACATCCTGATAGATGACAATGACAAACCAGGCTCATTCTGAAAATGTACCCCTATATACATTTTTGGAGAGCGGCAAAAACATCCCAGGAGCTAATGTTTTTTGCTGTACGTGTTTTCGTGAATCCACCAGAGGCTGCTGTCATTGCTTTTTGAGATCTCAAATTTCTCCCGTAAGTGCCATTCTTGCCTGCTGTTTTCGCGTAAATCCATCAGAGGCCACTGTCGACTGACTGACCAACTTACCCACCCTCATCCTTCCCTAAACCCAACCAATAGTGTTTTCAAAAGCACCGATAGATCTGCCCACCCACTTTCCTAAACTCAACTGAGTTTTAAAAAGCAATCCAGAAAAAGACAGATTTTTACCACGTTTTCAGATTTTACCACATTCTCACCCTGTTATTTACATGTTTATTTTATTTTTTGGCTTCAGTTTTTGTCTTACCCACTTTTTGGAACCTTTCTTCACCAAACTCTAACCACTTCGTCATGGTCAACACTGCTCTGCGTCTCAAGTCTTCCGACATACATGGCAAGCTAACTGGACAAACTAGTACCAGCTGGAAAGCCGCCCATATGGAGGTAAGCATCAGCTGGAAAAAACGAACATCGTAATACCGCCCCGTAGCATTTGTTTTAAACACGAAAGGCAGCCACAGGTACTTCTGGCAACATAGCTGGCGATCTCCACAAATGGATAAAGGGCTTCATTTTCAGAATTGTTGGTCAATGAACAAGTTGCTTTTTAATTACGAACATTTTGGGTTTGTGTTTGACTCTGTTAATCATATTGAGTTCTCACTACTGAGTAGTTAGTATCACATATGCAATTACTAAGATGTAGTGAGTAACAGATAACAGAGTACACTGAGAAAATGTATTCATTATATTTACTACATTTTTAAAGGGTAAATGGTTGCAAACAATTGATATGGGCTGAATCTAAACAAACTAATTAAGTTGAACATTACTAAATTTAATCTGTTTGTTTCAGATCGTGAACTGAAGAGCAGGGGGAGGGTGGGGCACTTACGTTCATTTTGGAAGGGCACTTTATATCCCAGACTCAAAAGGGCATGTACACTGCAGAGGTTGAGCTCTATGTGTGCACGTGCCTGTATGAAATTGATCAAAAATTTTTACCAAATTTGTCTTAAAACAAGATCTATTCTTGTCAAAGGATGATTTTGATAAATATCTTCGATCCACTTCAAATGCTGTCCTTCAAATGAAAACAAATAATGAACTGAAATCATGTAATTTGGAACAAAAAAAAAAAAGATTTTGATTTTGTTTTGGCAATTGTAAACTACGCTCAACCAAGCTAACTTTTTGATTCCTTTGATTTGCCTCCTAAACAACTTTGAGCTACCATTGGTCTGAGACGATTACACAATCGGTAAGCGTGTTCTGGAGCTCTGCTTTCTTTGATTCATATCTCATATCCACTGAGCTCAGAGAGGAGAATAATATCCAAAACAAAAACACAAAGATTGCAACATGAATACATAATTGTATTGTGTGATCGCTTGCAGAGAGATTGTAAAAACTCAGAGGAGGTCACACACTGAACGAGAAACACCACCACGTCACGTCACATCTTTTGAAGTTCTAAACATTGTTTTCTATTACTGTACACACACCAGTGGTGCCATTCAGTGTCTATTGGTAATACAAATAAATCAATGTAAAGATGTGGCAGGCCAAGATGGCGCTTCTTGTCTGGGACAGGTTGGAGAAGATGTTTTTATTTTTTTACTCTTATATTATTATTATTCTTTTTTATTATTATTATTTTTTTACTCTAACAGCTACCATCGTTGTTGTGTTTTGGGGGTACACATGAAAAGCATGACCACTGATCTAAATAGTGTGAGTGACAGATTGAAATTCCCACAATTGAAAAACAGTATACCATCACTCTGCCTTTTAAAACTTCTTTTTGCCTTCAAACATATTAATGAAAAAGAACTTTGTTTGGAGTCTCAGGGCCTTAACAAATTACTGAGCACTAAGCAGCAGTAACTAAGCACAGAGTAACAGATAATGGAGTACTAAGCAAAAGATAACTCAGATAATACATCCTGAGAGTCGAGAGAAAATACAGGTCAATGTTATTAAGCTGACAGATACGGTTGGGAAGCTCAAGTTGCTTTTTAATCAGGATTTTTGTGGGTTTATATTTTATTCTACTGATCATATTTGATTATGTGGTTTGGCTCTATTTCAGCAGCGTGGTTTTTAAGTTTTACCACAGCAGAATTCCACAGAAAGCAAAGCTAGTGTAAGTGGTCTTCTGTGCTCTTCTTGGTGTGTAGCCTCTGCCTGACAAGACTAACAAGTACCCAGACGGTTGGAAGTAAACCCTCAGTCCATTCACTGTGAGCGCAGTGAGGTCCAGTTCATTCTGTATGTGTGTGTGTGTGTGTCCATGTATTTGTTACTCTCCAATGGTTTGCAAAATTGTCCCCATGGCAGACTATTTTAAAATTCGGCCCTTGGCAACATATATCAGAGTGAATCACAACACTGTGATTCATGAATAACAAAATGGATGGGAGGATGCGCGAATGGACTTTGACACTTAGTCATTCTGATTGAGTTTTTCCAAATGATTGCTTTCGTGTGTTTCATTTCAAAGCTTCATTACTTTAGATTTCACAAATCAGCAAGCGTGGTGACCAATGTGTGTTATTTAGGACAAACAACCTTCTGGTTCAATTGAAGTTGATAATGTTTTAAGTGTTTTTAAGTGCATTTTTAAATAGAATTGACTTAGAATCTGTTATTAACTTAATACTCAGTTATCTGTTAAAATAATGCATATGATAATTATTACCGATTTATAAGGTGGGAGTATTGGCGGACATTTTACTATAAAAATAATTGTTGGAATAGTTAGCGTTTCATTCCGCTGTGGTAACCACTGATAAATAAGGGACTAAGCTGAACGAAAAATAAATGAATAAATGGTAATTGCAACCTATTGTAATCTGTTATCTATTACTTGGTACTCCGTTATCTGTTACTTAGAAATCAGTTATTTGTTACTCACTTAGACATTTCTTAATAATCAATTTTCTGTTTAAGCAACTGGGAATCTGGGAATACCACTGTTTTACTGGACATAATATGCTTAATAATGCATAAAAAGCTTATTGTAGAATTAAATGTAAATATGACAATTACAAAAACAAAAATGTAGTGATAATTTATATGTTATACATAATTACTGTACTATAGTATAATAAATGTACATGGCTCTGCATAATTGAGTACACTCTATTTTGAAAATTTATATTTTTATCCATTTCTCAGTGAATATAGGCAATGTATTATGGTACATTTAAACAAAACAGATTTATTAAACAGATATATTTATTAAAATAATATTTTAGCCACCAAACATATTTAGAAATTGAAAGATAATACAATTAAATTTAAGCAAAATATTGGAAAGCAAAATTATAAACTACAAAATTTCAACTATTTTCAACTAAAATTCAACTAATTTTTTTAAAATTTGTATTAAAAATTTTTCTATAACATATAAATTTGGGTGTACTACTACACAGGACTAGTTTTTGGACTGTTATCATAAGTTATTTAGTTAGATAAGCTCCAGATTGGGCTTCAGTACTGACTAATCTTATGTATATGCACAAATATAATATTATATAGCTTCCTATTTTAAATATGAATTTAAAAGAGAGATTTGTGAGGGGTTTACTTATATATGCTGAGCACTGTATGTGCATCATCTTTCACGTTTAAATGCATTGCCTTCTCTATCACTTACAGTTAATTAATTAACTGTATGTTACTGTGTTGTGTTCTACGGAATCTTTCCAAACTGTGTTTTCTTCAGTGTGGGAAGTTTGGCATTTGTGCTTCCTGAGGAAGAACAAACTTTGATTGAGCTTGCATATGTTCCCACTCAGTGTTTGTTTGCCAGTCCTTATAAAACGAGTGCGGGAACTTACATGATTTACACTGTGAGAGAGTTATGACCACGGTTTGGTTGAGGCCAATGCTCCGGTTTCAGGCCTTTGAATGTGAATTATTGAATACAGTCAAACACGGCTATGATAATGATGCTGTAATGAACCTCAAGACCTGGCCTTACAGCGGCGTTGGCAAGGGATCAACCTGTTGCCATCGCAACTGCTGTGCTTTTCAATGAGTACAAAACATATATATATGTTTTGCTTTTGCTCAACTGGTTTGCTTTATTTTGGATTTAAAATAGTGATTTTGCGTTAAATATTTTGGGAGAGGGGGGTTAATTGGAATCATGCAATGTCAAGTTAACTGAACATAATATCTAATGTCCTTTCAAACTGTGCAACATGTGCTTTCACGACTTAACTTATTAGCTAACAATTAGCAAATTAGCTTAAAATAGTCAAACCTTTTACTGTCAGCCCTGTTTCATTAACATAAATGTATATTTTTTCTGTTGCCATGTAAGAATTGACTGACTTAATTTACAGTATTTATCATCCATGTTACTTTGTTCTATGACTTGTAACTTGAATATAGGGTTCTATGGTTCTAAGACTTTGCTTGACTTGTATTTATGATATATATTAAGATTTCGATATAAATGACATATAGATTATACCTCATATGGCTCTCCAGATTTAACTGTATTGGATTTTTGGCCAAAGCCCTTGTTTAAATAACTCTATTGTAAAAAACGTTTTTTTTTCTTTACTAAAATATAATCACCGCCTAAAATTAGGGAATCTGAATGACAAATATGAGATTGTTTCAAATTTCGGATTCAGGGACTTAAATAATGCTAATATACAGCATGTGAGAAATATTGCAAAGTTCTGATTAAAACCATAGAATATAGTAATAATAATAATAATATAATAATAATTCCTGTAACAGGGATGACATAAACAGCTAAACATGAAGTAGAAATATAAAATAAGGTATTAAATAACCTGAGGTGGCGTTTAACAATTTCCTATATTTATTAGGAAATTATATGTTACATTTTTTTTAGATTGAAAAGGTACTGATTTCATGGAACGATCCTTAAGTTCTTATTATAATGACCAATACTGTAAATCTTAATATGCCTGCAGTTTTACTGAACTGCAAAATAGTATTAGCATTTACACAATACAACTTGCCCTTCTGATCCTGTTATAAGATTCTTTGAGCTGTTGAAACCACTGCATGCCTGCTGGTTGGCTGAGAGTAATCACATTTTCTGAAGCCACCCAAAATTGCACTTTTATAAGGCATGCAGCCTTATATTCATGACTCAAAGGGTGTTAGACCATGATGGTAATAAAAACGCATGCAAATTGCACAGTCAATACAGGATCTTGAATCTTATTTACAGTACAGCACACATCATCACTCATTGGCAAGATTCACAACACATCACATGTTGTTGAAGGCACATGTTGTAAAATTAGGGTATGACTGACATGGTTTACAAGACCAGTGCAACTACTCATTATGAAAAAAAAGACTATGTTGGTTCTATTTTTGGATTTTTGCATATGCATTTAGATTATATATTATGCAAATAATAAAAAATATATTTCTTTATATTTCTTGTTTCTTTTATGATTGTATAAACACAGGGGATCAGTATATTAAAGTCCTTAATAGTTACATTTGCAGTTTAACATTAACATTTGAGAAGTAAATTTTTTTCTGAATTTGTTTTTCTTCAGTTTAATGCAGGGGTTCTCAAACTTTTTTACTTCAGGGCCCACTTCTTTTTCCGATTAACTTTTGAAGGCTCACCAATTTTATTTCAATTTAATTATATATAAAACTAAAACTATAGAATATACAGTATATTATTTATTAAAACACACACACACATATATATATATATATATATACACACACACACACACACAAATAATATAGGGACAAATGTAAAATACAGTAAAACACCCTAGATCTGTTAAAATGCGTCGATCGTCGATGTGATGGCGGTTGAGTTTGCAGCTGGATATATTATTGGGAGATTGCTGACAGGAACAGTGAACAGATCTGAAGCTTATATGCAAGTTTATTTTACATTCTATGGCAGAAACACCATTGAGCCTTGCTAGATCCTTCTGTATGGTCACATGTCCATTATAGAACACTCACAGGACATTAACTTGGACAACTATGCAGATATACTGTATTAAATAGTTTACACAAAAATACACAAATAGAGACTTTTACCTTCACTTCACTATGCGTTTGTGAATGAACAGACTTACGTGTAATTGTTGCAGAAGCGATCATGAGGCTGTTTTTGCATCGAATTTGAAGTAATCAGAAAACAGGAGAAAGTCAATTACTTCGATCATTTTAATTTAGCATATTATAAGATTATTATAAAAGATTACTATAAAATTATAGTATAAAATTGAGAGTTAATTTTAATCTCGTGGCCCACCTGCAGGATTGCTGAGGCGCACTGGTTGAGAATCCTTGGTTTAATGCATTTAGCATTAGTTTTGATGTTAAACTTAACTTTAAGCATTTCTTTGTTTACTGGATTGTTAAATACATTGTTTTAACATTTAAAATGATCAATAATAATATTTTCCCTAATGAATAATTTATAATTTATAATTAATATAAATCTATATTTTCACAAAACTGACATGCTAACTAACCATAATAGAGTAAGTTTATATTTAAGTATGAATGGAAATGTCTAAAATGGAATAAAAAAAATAAAAGTACACAAATAACTATTTAGATGACAAAACCACATGAACTTAAATAAAATCTCAAATATAAACATTTTAATAGATAATGAACACTATAGTAATATGCATTGTTTATATAAACTACTAATAACCTGTGTTCAAATTTTCAAATCATTTGGATTATCTATTGGCAGAAAATGACAATATAAATTCAATATAAAATATATCTAAATATATAAAAAAGACTGTAAATAAGTCAAATGCCTTGGTGTTTGGTGAATGATTTCAAACGTTAAACCAAAAATGATGCACACAAAAGACAGAAAACCCCCAAATCATAAACAAAAGCACTATCCTGAAGGCTTCTCTAATAATAAAGCAATAGCCACTCCCACTATTTCGCCCCCATATACCTCCCCCAATGTCGCTCGATCACCCACCCACCCAACCCAACCCCAACGCCCATCTGTCAGTCTGACAACCACAGTGCCACTCCTGCCTCGCCTCGCCCTGCTTACCCCACCCCCAACCTCCAATTAATCCCTGCCACTGAGGGGTCACTGTGAACCACTGGTCACCCAGACGCATTTCGGAAGGGAAACATTCTCACAGGGCTCTCAAAGACTGTGCAACAAAAGGCTGTAGTTGCTAACGCTAATCCGCACCACAGAGGAGAGAGAGAGAGAAAGGGAGAGTAAAGGGATAAGAGATTGTGACAGATAAAAGAAATAGACAGTAGGACTCAAAGAAAGAGAGAGATAAAATAGATTCTGTTTTGGTTATTGTGATACCAAATAAAAACATAATCAAATTTGTTATGGTCCTTTGGTTCTACTACAGTATTCTCTAAAATATACTAGAATTTTTAAAAATGTACTGATTTTAATGGTTAAATTTGGATGGTTTGTAATGGTATTCGTAGTGGAATCCATTAGATCATCTATGATGGTTTCCATTGTTTTTATAGCAGATTTCTTTTACACCATAGTCATTTATAACCAGCTCAATTTGGCCTTTGTTTTAATAATATCCAAACGGATTTGAATAATTTGTCGATTTAACGTGATTAGCATTTCATTAGCCCCGAATGCGGTTTTCTTTTCAGATGAAAAGAATTCAAATTCAATTGAACTCCATCGCATCAAGTGGCTACATGAGAGGAGATGTGTCTCAATCGCTGACCCCTCCCTTGTAGGCGAGCGGCTTTTTATCACCGGCTTCTCTGCGCATGTTTAATCAACCAGCAGGGTTGCCATGGCGACAGTGGTGGAGGTGCGGGCCCTAAGAATGGGCCGGGCCTGTGCGCTCCATGACCCACTTACAGCGCCGTGTGTCAACACATTCAGCGGCAAACAGGCTGAATGGGAGACAAATTTACAAGGATTACAGGGGGGGAAAAACACAGTCCAGCGCTGAACACAGTAGAAACAGCGAAGACTACATGACTTCATCCAACCTCGCTGCTAGAATATTTGCTTGATCATCTTCCCGCAGCAGAAAGGAACTTGTTTAGACTGAATTGAACATTGCAATTCAGAAAAATACAATTCTGATAGTTGGACGATAGTGAACTATGTATTCTTTCCATTTAAAAATTTAGTTTGAGAGTGGAATTTGCTTCTACTTCAGTTTTTTTTACTGTAAATTCTTTGTTTGCATGCACTTTTTAAACACACCAATTGTGGAAAAAATGGCATTCTCGTAAAATATTCCACCATCTGAAGAACCTGCATGTTCTCAAGGTTGTCTGGCCTCTTTGAAACAATAGGGAGAACAATGGTGCACTACTGTTCACTTTCTATTAAAAGCCATGACTCAGTTTGGAGAACAATTAGTGAAACTTTAGAGTTCCTGAGAGGTTTGACGAGAGCGCAAGAACAATAGGAGTGTCCATATTCGAGGGACTCACACAAGGTTGTATATTTGACGGAATAGGAAGGAAATGGGATTGCCAGATTGCTTGCATCCCGTAGAGGTATATAATTCAATTACACTTGTTTCCATTTCAAAAGCCTAGTCTAAGACAATGTGGTGCTTTTTAGAGAACAAGACACCTACAATATGTTTACACCACACAATCTTAAAAACAAAGCTTTAAATAAATAAAAAAGAAAGAAAAAAACATCTCAGGTTCTTTGCCAAACCTTTTAAGTAACAGTTCTTTACCATTAGTTTCTTTATATGATGAATATTTTTTATTGAATGATAAAGGAAGAATATTCCACTATAAAGAACATTTTGTGGAATGAAAAGTGAAAATTAATGCCAACAAAGAACTTTTATTTTGAAAACTGATTCAAAAACTCAAACCCCTGCTATTAATCCTTGCGTAATGCAACTTGCATACGGATATTAATAATAAAACAGGAGTTTGTTACATGCTGAGATGCTAAATATAGCACAAAAGGCATAACAACATGCAGTGAGGTACAGGTATTTAGGTCACTCTCAAAATTCAGCAAGAAAATATTAACATGGATTTTTAAAAATTGCTCCTTTATATCAATACATGCGCAGAAAACATGGGCGCTGAATTGGCAAGCAAAACATCTATGAGGTAATGGGCAAATATCTGTCTGCCAAATCATCTGTTATGCCAACACACTCTATCATTTTATGAGATCCTATAAGAGTCTGATTCAGAACGCTCACTTTATGAACATCTCTTATCAGAATCTTATCAGTGGATGATGTTACACAGTCAATAGGGACTGATAAGAGCTCATCCAACAGACTTTACTCTGTCAACAGTGGCAATGACAGATATTTGCTGGAAAAAGCCATAAATAAAAGATGAGGAGTGGGACGGTATCTGTGTGTGTTAACGGCCTAATGTCCTCTAATCCAATAATCATGAGAGGTAATGAAATGTCCATTCTCCCATGAGGCCGCTTAGTTCTCCACTTCATCTATTGTGCAGCGGCTGGGTCAGAGAAATGGTCAGTGCACGTCTGTGAATAAACTACATCTGATTATCCGACTCAAGAAACTTGGTTACTGTATAATTAGTAAGTATTATAGATGAGGTCACTGAATTTAGGAATTATACATAATAACAATGTCTTTTTTTTCCTAAATTGTAAAGTACTCTTGAGGCTCCAAGAGTAAAGCAAGATTCTGGAAACAGCAAAGTCATGGGTTCATTTTCCTAGGGAATTTAGATTTCTGAAAAGAAAGGTAATGATTGACTATGATTGATAAATGCCAAATTGCTTTCGATAAAAGGCTGCCAAATGGATAAATAATGATCACGCCAAATGTTATTGTTTTTAATATTACAATTCTAATTTAGTCACTATTTAAATATATGAAAAGTATAATAGTTTAGTATAATACTTCATTAATTTTTTTATTTAATAATGTTATTTAATACATTCGTTAAATAATGTTATTAAATAAAATAAAGTATTACTGCTAAAAATAAATTAATAAAGTATAATAGTTTAGTAGTAATAATTTATTTTATTTAATAATATTATTTAATGAATGTATTAAATAATATTATTAAATAAAATGAATTAATACATTATAATAGTTTAGTAGTAATACTTTATTTTATTTAACAATATTATTTAATGAATGTATTAAATACTATTATTAAATAAAATAAATTTATAAAGAATAATAGTTATTGAATAATATTATTTAATACATTTATTAAATAAATGTATTCATTATTATTATTATTACTACTACTACTATTATTATAATATTAATATTTTAAGAAAGAACATTTTTGGATTTAATAACCAAAATAAACAATATTCATGAGCACTCAAAGTTTTTGTAAAGTCTCAGATTCCAAAATATTTATTTGTAATTCTCACCTAAATCAAAACAAAAAAACCCCTTCTAAATTAAATGTATACAGGATCACTGTCTAAAAAACATCTGTATGTTTTTGTTAAATAAAAAACACTATAAAGCAATATAATAAGTATGCAGTTTTTATCAAGAAGTGCATCAGGTGCACTTTATGGAACATTTAGATGCAAAAACAGCCTAAAAATCTAGAACAAAAATGCTATGTGTCGATATGCAATTTTGATTCTCAGATTAAATGAATAAATCCCACCAATCATGTCATCTATTGCTTCAAGAAATCAAATAAGCATCAAAAGGATGATAAAACAACAACCCCCCCAGCAGGTTGAGCATAAACCAGTGATGCTCTCATACATTTCATGTGCTAAATATCACACAAACCCACTGACAGTCTAAGCACAGCAGACCTGACATGGCTGCTATCATCACACTGCCTCAGAAGGGAGGAGGAGGAGAAGGAGGAGGAAGAGAAAAAAATCACTGAAATATAGAGAGTCGTCATAGATGGAGCGAAAGGAGGATGAAAGAGTTCCGAAGGCTGATATTTCGATTGTTCCTTTAATTCAAGCTTCACAGTCAGATGCAAATATTTTGTATATACGTCACAAAAGAAAGGAAATATATACCATGATTGAGAATCCTCAGCCCCTGCAAATGGTGGTGTTATAAATGGCTTTGTGTCAAAGCAAACAAACACCAGGAAAATTGAGTTGGGCGAACGATGGGCACATATTTAAATGCCCAATGCATGCAAAAGATGGATCTCCTATCGAGCTCAGACAGTCTGATAAAAATGCGCGGCAAACAAAGACAGACCCATCAGATTGTTCACACACACGCACACTAACACACACACACGCACATATACACACACACACACACACACACACGCTCATGCAGGATCCATCCCCTGCACACACCCCTCTACAAAATTATTGTGCAATCTAAAATCCATCAGTTTTTTATTGATTGTTTGTGTTTTTTTGGCATCACGTTTGCTCATCTGCTATTTTCTGATGCCCAAGACAAAAAATGCAGGCAGTGCATCACTGGATTTACACTAAATTGTATAAAAATGGGGGAAAATAATCCAGCCTTCCAACCCATATTCAGGTTCTTTTCCTAACCTCATTTTATAATCCACAAGATCAGACGCAATGAAAAGCAGCGAGGGATTAAGCACAAAGGTAAACAACACGGAAAGATGGATGGGAGGAAACAATGAAGGATGAAACAAAAAATGATTTCTTTACCCTTCTGGGTCTGTCCCTCGTCCATGTCCTCCTCCATGTTGCCTTGTCCTGTGATTTTGGGGGTCTCGACGGCGGTGACCAGTGTTGCGCCTGTGGGTTTAAAGTCCGCTCCTTGAACGCCTTTCTCTTGCCTGCTTTCCACAATAGAAGCTGAGGCTGGTCTCTCTCTCTCTCTCTTTCTCTCTTGCTCTCTCTTTCTCTCACTCCCTCCTCCCTCTCTCGCTCCTGCTACTACCCTGTTCCTCACAGAGAAGAGCTGCTGTCAACACACATTTTTTTCAGTTCACTTGCCTTGTGTGAGGAGGTTCAGTGTGGCATCTCAGTGCAGGCTTGTGCAAACCATTGAGTGTTAAGACATTTAGAGATATAGTGTTTAGAAAGTAACCAAGCTCAAGTGTGGGTTGCAAAAAAAAAAAAAACAACCACCACCCAAAACATGGGTCGGCACACTGGGTGGAAAGACAGAGGTGGGTTTTTGGGGGAGTCGAGCAGAAATATGGTATAAGCCTCTACTTTACACCCCTGCTCTGAAAGAATGGGGAAGGCTGGTTGCATCTCTGCTGCATTAAGGTTGAGATGAAAACAAGAGATATTCAATTATTCTGATTATTACTGTGTATGTATGTAGTAAATCTGAGGAGGTGGAATGTAATGATGGCATCTAGAGTGGGTTTTTTCAGCGTGACTGCTTCAGTGCGCAACATGGATAAAATATAAATGCATGTGATGAATATAACATCATATGGTGGGTTCACGTGATTCTGTGTGTGTGTCTCTGTGTATGTGTGTGCTGAAACATATTCACTGTGTCATTCCAGGGAGTGACAACAACATAAAAGGCATACAAAAGGAGTAATTTTTGTTTTGTCAGACACACATTATTCTTAATCAGACACACATTATTTGTTAAAACCTGCAATTTAGTATAGAAGTGCCATTCAAGCTTTAAAATTTTAATGACTATTGTGTTCAGTTTTGGTAAATAATAGAAAAAAACTCCCCAGTTTCAGCAACATCCACATTATTAATTGCACAGACACTATAATTTTCTAATTATATAAAAAATAATATAAATATATAATAATTATTGTTTGATTGCTCCTTAGTGGATTGTATGATATAACCCAGTGAGAAATCCAGTATCACTTCAGAATATACAATGTGTGATATGCAAAGTATGCAAAAATTATTCCAACCAGAAATGTATGGAATAATTAATCATCCGTAATCTAAGACTGACAATTTGTCAATAATGAAAGAAGTTCTTCATTCATTAATTTTTCTTAAGGCTTAGTCCCTTATTTATTAGATGATGACAGAGCAGAATGAATCGCCAACTTTTCCAGCATATGTTTTATGCAGCGGATGACCTTCCAGCCACAACCCAGTACTGGAAAACACCCATACACTCTCGCATTCACACAAACTCATACACATATGGCCAATTTAGTTAATCCAATTCACCTATACCGCATGTCTTTGGATTGTGGGGGAAACCAGAGCACCCGGAGAAGACACACGCGAACATGGGGAGAACATGCAAACACCATACAGATATGCCAACTGGCCCAGCCGGGACTTGAACCAGCGACCTTTTTGTTCCCTGAGCCACCGTGCCACAAAAGTTCTTCATGTCAACTCAAAAATTTCTTTGAATAGTTTTTTTATTCATTCATTGATTTTCTTTTCAGCTTAGTCCCTTTATCAATCTGGGGTTGCCACAGTGGAATCCACCACCAACTTATCCAGAATAAGTTTTACTCAGCGGATGCCCTTCCAGCTGCAACCCATCACAGGGAAACACACACACACACTCATTTACTCATAACGGACAATTTAGCTTACCCAATTCACCTATACCACATTTGATTTGATTAAATTTATTTATTTAATTTCGAACAGAAATATCCTACATAAAATATCTTTAACAACAAATACATTTTAACATGGTCCAAAATGGAGCGGGATGAAGCACAAGCTTTGCACAAGCTTGCACATGTCTTTGGACTTGTGGGGGAAACCAGAGCACCCGAAGGAAACCCACGCGAACACAGGGGAAAACATGCAAACTAATATTTTATTTTTTAAAGAAGCTGCTGAATCAGTGCACAAAGAAAACATAAAATTAGGTAAGTGTTAAACCAATCTGCAATACAAACCAATCTTAAAATATGTCAGAGACTGGCTTAATTAGTCATTTAAATCTAAATTTCCTTATCATTTACTCACATTCAAGTGGTTCTAAACTTATGATTTATGGTTCTAAATATCATGTTTATTTCTTCTGTTGAACACAAAACAAAATGTTCTGAAGAATATTGGAAAGAGTCAGCCATTGACATCCATAGAAGAAAAAAATATATGATGAAAGTCGATGGTTATTTTTTTCCATGCTGTAAAAAATCTATGATCAATTAATCATGACAGCATATTTTTTTTAGTTCAATGTAACTTATTAAACTAAGTTAATCATGTTCTAGCTTAATTTAAGTTATGCAAGCCGTTTCAACTAATTTTAACATAAGTTCAATGGACTCATAAAGTTAATTTGATTTAGCTTTAAAAATTAAGGCAACCAGGATTTTTTACAGTGCATCATTCAGTATATCTTCCTTTTTGTTCAAAAGCTGAAAGGAGCTAAAATAAATGGAACAAGTTTAGGAGTACTAATGCTGAATTTTCATTTTTGGGTAAACTATCCCTTTAAAATAACTGGGCTTCAAAAGATGTCAGCCAGATAAGCACTTGTGTTTTCTTGTGAGACATTATCATGGTTTGTCACATACAGTGCTAGTGCTGCCAAAATAACACAGGCAATGCTTACATAGTAAGACTCCAAAGACGAATATCCATCAGCCAGTAAACCACTCAGCACAGAGGGTCTGTCTGTTACTAGAATACATTTACAAATAAACTTCACACACATGCCAAATGTTTAGTTTTGAATATATGCTATTTACTGTGGATAGATTCACAAAGCAGCCAGAAGTGTTCCCATATTTAAAAGATACAATTAAAACTGCAGTTATACTTTAGCACAAAAAAATCATACCCGGATTTTGGAAACAGTCCAAGATCAAATGTGATAAAAGAACACCTTTTGCATTGAAAGTGACACAGCTATTGGATAAAACTTTAGCTACTGATTGACATTTTAACAATCCATATCACTCTCAATTAGCTTGTGCAAAGATTAAATACAATAATTAAAGGCAGATTAGCCAAAGCATGATTAGACACCAGAAAAAATCAACTGTATTGACAACTGTGACTGTATTGCTACCTGTTTTAGCTGAAATATGAATGACACCATCCTCCAATACACAAATCGTTCCTTTTGAGGCTTAGTTTGTGTTTCTTCCCTGGGTAAAGTCAGAGACTAGTTCAAGTCACTCACATAGAGTGACACATGTCACTCACATAGTTTTGAATGGGAAAACATGTAATGGTCTAAGTGCTGCCACCTTCTAGTAAAAGAGCCAATAATCGATTTATATGGACTGACCATTCTCCAGACAGGATGATGTCCAGACTTGTGTGGTTATTATGGCAGTTTCTGCCATTTAAAAAGTTATTAAAGCAACACTCCACTTAAAAAATACAGTTAAAAATACAGTTAATAATAAGTTAAACATGTGTTGATAATTTTAAAGCTTGACTTTACTGTAGTTACATTGTGTACTAAGTAGGGTTGGGTATCTTTTGGAAGTATTCCGATACTGGTGCTAAACTGATACTTTTAAAACAGTGCCAGTGCCAAAACGGTGTCAGAACCGATACTTTTGAGCCACAATTTTTTTTGACAAATAAAATATATATTTTAATCATTTTAATTGAACAATATAAAGTTTAAAGGTGCAGTATGTAAGTTTGACACCCAGTGGCTGAACTAGGTATTGCACTCCTGGATCAAAATAAATGCAAGCGCGGGAAACCAGATTGAGTACAGGTGCGAGTGATTTAAACTGTGTTCTAAATAAAAACAATGACATGCGATAGAGGGAATATTTTCCATATTAAAAAGAGTTTTTGTCCTAACCAACACCTCAAATTGGTATATTAGAAACGGCTTCTATTTCTCACAGAGGAACATGTGAAACCTGTCCACCATGACAGTGATTACCTTAGGTAAACCTTGTGTGTTTTATTCAGTGCTTAATGCTAACAATGTGAGTTTGAATAGATTCCAAACCTTACCGTTTCGTGAGTGAGTGCATATTCTTTGCTTCTGAAAGACTGTATTTAAATTTTTGTCGGGTTTCGTCTGGTGCAAACAGCTAAAACGCTCATCACTGCGTATCTCGTCACAAAGCATGTAGTTAGGACACGCGGTTACAATGTAACCTGCTCACCTAATGTTTACGTACATAATATTTATATAATTTGCTAATTAATAACCTCATGTGGAACTGAATCTGTCTCATTTCGACGTCTGATACTGTCCATTTCGGTCACGGATGCATGCTTTCATAGCCTTTCTGAATAAATGAATGAATGAAATACGCTGTTTTCCAACAAGGCAACCCGGGGCGCTGAAATGTAATTTGCTAAACTGGCATTGTGCAGGTTAAATTTACCTAAACAAAGACAGCGTTCCGGCATGGAAAAAACATTTTCAAAGCAGAATATCTGACTTCAGCATTGTTTTTCAGTTAAACAAGTATGTTCACTTGGGATGTTTCTTAAATATCTGCACACATATTATGGTATTTTTATGCGTTAGAAGAGTCAAAAACTTACATACAGCACCTTTAAAGTATAGATAAATTCATGTTTTATATATTTGAATTGCTTTAATATATTTCTTTTGATCATTTGATTGTTAGCATGAATGCTAAATTTGCATTATGCAATTAACATTACATTTGCTTACTACTGACCTGTGGAAAGGTCGTTATCCAAATCACTCATTTTTTCTAAGGTTGTGGCTTGTGACTACATTTACATGGACATCAACAATTCAATGATTTGCCTTAATCTAAATAAGAAAATATGATTGCTTTTTGAATGTTCCTTCATGAGCCTGTTTTACATGTTATAGCACATAGATCCATTAATGTCATTACATCACCAAGTTATCCAACGTTTCCTCTGAAGTTTCATGTAAATTCAAGTGTGTTATTTTTAATTTTTCCACTTTAACTGCAGCTCGGCAGTTTCACTTTCATTCAGGGACATTTAATTAATGCCCCATGACAACTGACATATCTGATGCAAGTATTAAGTATGGACTGATGGAAGAGTGTTGTTTTAATGGAATTTGATACCGCATGCTGAATGGAAAGAAAAAACTCTGCATTTCACGATGCCGGTGTCTGTGGTCCTTTCAGAAAATCAAAAATCGCTGTTTACATGGTAGACTCTTGATCAGATTATTGTCCTAATCAATTTAAAATAGGAGTATTTGTCTTAATGGAAACTTACTCAGTGAAAGTGCCAGATGATGTCGCAGGCTGTCAAAGACAGTGCATTCCTCTGCCTTTAAGATGATTCCATGTGCCCTCAAATGTTTCATTATGTTTGACATGTTCCCCCCTTACACACAACTTTTGTTAAGCATTTTATTTTAAACAAATTTGATGGAATGCCGGATACGAATGAAAACACCAGAACACACTGTACTGCGCACTTTGCCTTCTATATCTAAGCAACAAGAACAAACGCTTAACATTGCAGACGGTGTCAGTATCCCTCAAAGTTGTTTACAATAAATGTTTAAAGATGGTGTGACACAACGTGAACTTATGGTTGCTTTGGTGCACCCCTTGATGCTTGTGCATACCGGTTATATAGGTATGGCACCGGGTTTCGGCCAACCCTAGTACCAAGTCTACATCCAAAATCGCATACTTCCTTACTATATTGTACCTTAACAGTATTCGAGCAGAGTAGTATGTCTGAATTCATAGTATTCAAAAAACAGAAAGTGAAAAGTACCCAGATGACCTAACACTTCGGGTTTCTGAAGTGCGCATCCTATGCCACGTGAGAGAATTCATGAATGGAAGTGAAGCAACGCAACTGACGCAGGTAGGTCACGTGATAATGACAAATAGTGGATGTGGTGCATCTGAGCATTCGTACTTTTCACATTCATACTATATGAGAGGTGCCCAAACTCAGTCCTGGAGGGCTAGTGTCCTGCATAGTTTAGCTCCAACTTCCTTCAGCATACAGTACCTGCCTGGAAGTTTCTAGTATACCTAGAAAGGACTTGATTAGTTGGTTCAGGTGTGTCTAATTGGGGTTCAAAGTAAAATATGCAGGACACCGGCCCTCCAAGACCAAGTTTGGGCACTGCTGTACTATATATAACGTACTTTTCTAATGGTTGTGTAGTAAATTCTAATTCAGATGTAGTACATACTCGATTAGTAGGAGATTTCGGACACAGCCTAAGACTTACAGAAAATAAAATGTTACTATTGCTTGTTGCTAGGGCAATATAGATAGGAATTATACTCTCATTCTGGCATAATAATCAAGGAACTTTCCTGGCATACCATGGCTGCAGCAGGCGTAATGATATTATGCAGCGTGACTGGTACACGACCCAATTGTAAGCCAGTTGTCCACTATTGGACGTTACCTATGCTTTTTTTAGGTGCTGCATAATATTATTGTGCCTGCTACAGACATGGTACAGCAGCAAAGTTCCTTGATTATTACGCCAAAATGAGAGTATAGTTCCTAGCAATATCTTCCTAAAAATAGCAACTTTTCGTCATCTAAAAACTGTAAATGGAAGGGTCCATTTTTATTTGTTAACATTTATAATTATGTGTTGTGCTAAAATCAAGAAAATAAAGAAAACAGAAGCAGTTTTTTTTTTCATGATTCTAATGTTTAGAAATGTCTGACACAGTTGTTGCTAGATTTCATTGGTGGTTCAAAATATAAAATTTTATTCTAAGTTGGGCAAACTATTTTGGAGAAATTGACTACTCTGTATCGCCTACCAGAAGGAAGTTTTTCAAATTCATAATAAAGAGGATAAGTTGAGTCCTGAACTATCTGTGAGGCTTTTCATCTGGTCTGGTTTATATACAGCTCCACAAGCTGCTTCTGGGAGTCCATTATGATCTTACTAGCCGTATTAATAATCTTTGCAAGTTTACACTTGCTTCTAGCTCCAAGATTTCCATACCAGAAAGAAATATTATAGGAGATAATGCTCCTATATCCAAAGGTGGCCCATGAGTTGCCCTAAAGGAACTTTGATCAAATGGACATGATCATAAAGGATTATGTCACATCCCTTGTTGGGAAACTGAACTCCAGCCATCCATCTGTGCTGAATCCACAGGTACCATTGAAACTGTGAGCTAATATCTGGGTTTGACAAACATGATTCCAGTAATCAGGCTAAGACTGCTGACTGAACTGCATGCCATTAGACTGAAGCTCCATGCCAAAGTGGACATCTAAATTGACTAAAATGAGCACCACATCCCTGGTGAATTAGAGCTCAAGATCAAGTAACAATAGGGTGTGCAAGAGACTTGGATCAATGCAGGTAAATAACACCAAACTGAAATTTGAAGAAGAGAGAATTAGACAGACGATAAAAACTGGTATCATTTTATCAACACATTAAATGCTAAAACATTAAAAGGCCCCTTTTCTGTAGCTATTTCCCAGAGCAGAACGCTAAAGGTAGCACATTAGTATTGCAACTAATTTGAGAGGGGTCTGGATGCACATCTGGTGCAGTTGCAATCTGTGCTGCATGCAATGTTTTTTAATGCCCAGACCTAACCCCACCCCTAACCCTACCTTTTCAGTTGTTGTTTAAATATACCTAAAGTATAAACAAAGAGTAATACCTAATTTTGTCATTCCACATCCTTCATATCCCATACTTAACCTTTAAAAAGCATCTGCTACCTGACTATTAATAAGAAGTAAATTGTTTATTCAAAAGTCATAGTTAATAGTGAATTTGAGGTTTCACTATATGTAACAGTATGTGTACTTACAGCCTGATCTCATGAGGAACCTAAGTATTTTACGTTTTGTCAGTTTAGTGGCTAATTTGTATGAATTTGTACAAGTTAAACATGAAGGAAGTTGAGCAAATCGTATTAAATGGTACGAATTAGATTGTACGAATTCATACGAATTAGCCACTAAATCAAAAGGTTACAAATTGCTGTGAGATTGTGTTGGTACTTACAATGTACTTACCAAAGAAATTATTGGTTTATTTAAATTAACTATACTAGTTATAGGTTTTGGGGTAGTCACAAGTTATTAGCCGTTTTATGGAATACTATCATAAGAACATAGGGAATGTTGTGACTTTATTGTCCCTCTATGTGTGCATAGACTGTAGTAAATATAAGAACATAGATTTTTGTTTCAGATTCACTGTTTCAGTGCACAACAAGGTTGAAATATAGTTGCATATGATGAATGTAACATCATTTAGTGAGTTCAAGTGATACTTTATGTATGTGTATATATGTGTGTGTGTGGTAAATTCACTGTGTCATTTCAGGGGGTGACAAAAACATAAAAGACATAAAAAGGCAGTCATTTTTATTTTGTCAACTTTTGCTCAATTATTCATGCACATTCTTGTTATAACCTGCAATTTAGTAAAAATGTGCCATTCAAACTTCTAAATCATAATGATTATTTTCCTTTTTTTTAACTTTCTGAAATTAAAATATTTACCTGTTAAATATGACTAGTTTTAGTATTGTTATTATTTAATTGTAGAAATATTTATGATTCATTAATCAGCATAAAGACATTTGATTTTGTCAATGATGGAAGATATTGTTTGTCAATTCAACTGCTTTGTTACAATGCAAAAAAAGGGTTTTCTGACTAAAACGGGTGTTAAACTAAAATGCATTTTTTACACATCTCCACAATTAATGTGTGATTTAATAATCACTAGAAAATGCATGCAAACAGCACTTTTAAAATATATTTTAATACAGCAATGCCAGGCAAGCATTTTGAAAGTTACATTTAACCTAGAATAACCTTCTGTTCCAATTCAGTGTGAGTTTCTCAATCTGATCACACTTGTGCAACGGTCAATACTGGGGAAAAACTTACTGTATGTTTTTCTCTAACCCATTTCTTAAAAAGTATGCTTATGATTTGCAGACATTCAATATTTCCTAGCTGAAATGTTGGTTTACTTTCTACAGTGTTAAGTTCTAAAATAATTGTGAAAGCTGACCTGCTTTTTTATTTAGAATCCAAGAATGGCATTAATATGTCATTAAGGCACAGTTGCTCCTGAAAGTGTCTTAGGGGCCCCTTGCATGGAACACATTCAGTTTTAACAACCCCTAACTCTACCCCTCAAATAAATGTGCTCTGACAATAACAATTTGCCTTGTGTGTTGATACTGCAGGCCCATGTTTAACATTCCTGCCCTGAGTACTCATATATATATATATATATAGGGCTCTATTTCAGGAACAGCATCCCTGCACAGGCACAACACACTAAATGCAGACTTACAATTGACAGCAATTATAATAAGATTCAATGTGTTGTGTTTTATTATCACACAGACACTGTTTCTCAAGAGTTTCTCTTGTTTTCTTATTTTGACTCATCTGTTTGATGCTTGACTCTAAAACATTTCAAGGGTGGACCATATAAGACAGGCATTCAAAATATGTACAAGATTGGGAAAGCCTGGTTTAGGTCAATGGTCCATAACTGCCTCAACATGGTTGTAAAAATAGATAAAATAAATAAATAAATAAATAACTCAGAGTCAGAATCAATGGATCAAACATGTAAATAAATTATAGCTCATTTTTAGTAGTCCATTTAACTATATATATATATATATATATATAT
>CAIGQZ010035043.1:16476821-16489056 GCA_903798205.1 Danio tinwini | reverse complement strand
TTATTAATAAAAAATACAATTATTTAAATAATATAAAAAATCTTAGATCTTAGAAAATAAATGTTTTTTTATATTAATTATTTGTATTTTATGGAAGCCTGTTTCTATCACAAGATAAAAAATTGTGAATATTGCATGAAGTCAGAATTCTGAAACATTAACTGAGAAATATATTATGTATAATTAAAAATTCTGACTTTTGAGTTGAAAATCAGAATTAGCATTTGTACTTCAACTTGTTGCGTTTTATTTTTATTTTAAACATAAATAAATAAAATAAACAAAAAATATTAAATATTTATAAAATAAATTATAAAAACAGATTTAATTCTAATAAAATATATATCTTTTTACATTTTAAATACTATATTTTATTGTCATTTAAAATAGCATACACAAACAAACATAATACTAAAAAATAAATAAACAGACAGTTTCACTGACGAAGGAAATATTTCAGTTTCACTGTTATAAAAGCTAAACCAAATAAATAAATAAAATAGGTCAAATGAATTATAAAATATATTTAATAATAATTATTTAAATAAAGCGCCAAAAATAAAATAAATGAATGAATAATTATTTTAAAATCATTTTATATTAATACATTGCACTGAAGAAAATGATTGATTGGATTTACTAATTATTATTAAGGTAAGTGGTTGCAAACAATTGAAATGGGCTAAATTTAAACAAAGTTGAACATTACTAAATTGAATTTGTTTGGGTCAATTCAGATGACATGGTGCCTCAGTGGTTAGCACTGTCGCTTCACAGCAAGAAGGTAGCTGGTTTGAGTCCCTTCTAGGCCCAGTTGGGATTTCTGTGTGGAGTTTGCATGTTCTCCCCGTGTTGACGTAGGTTTCCTGTGGGATGAATGCTTAAATTCGGCACATATGAATTGTTTGCAACTACTTACCTTAATAAAAATAAGTAAATCCAATCAATACATTTTTTTCAGCGTGTAAAAATACTAAAATATGTTTAAAATATAATTTGAGAAACTAAATTAACAGATATTTTAATAAAACAAATAACAAATTTGCACCTTTTACTGTTAAAAAAGGCTCAAAATAAAACAAAACAAAAATTGAAAGTAAAATAAACATAAATTACAAATAAAAAAAAACTAGGCCATTGCTAATCAAGACCTGTGAAATGAAAGTGTTACCAATCGGCCGTGTAGAGACTAACGTTGGCTCCAGCATCTATCAGGGCTCTGGCACAGGCAACATGGCCCCCTATGCAGGCCTCATGAAGAGGGCTAATGTGGTCTATCGTCAGCACATTCACACTGTGGCCCTGAGGACACATTAACATATTCATTTATTCACTGATGTGCAGGATCCTTGTTTTCCACATGATGGCAGCAATGCTCCTTCACTAATGTGCATGATGGACTGCAGCATTCACTTCTACACTAAATGTGCATTTCATTGCTTATCCAGCAGAGAGCATGATATTATTATTACTGCGCATTATTACAGATTTCTTATCTTACGGTTCAAGAAAAGGTCATTTAAATGAGAGATTGCCTGAGCAATGAGGGTCTTGAGGGCCAGCAGACGTCCTTGGCTGGCAGCATCATGTAGAGCCGATCGGTCTGCCCAAGACCCTGGAACACAATAAAACAGTCATTTATCAAAAGGAAAATCGAGAATTTAAATTAAAAGCATGTTTGGTGTAAAAATCTAAAGAAAATCAAGAGGAAATGCTTCTATTTAATGCTTTTTAAAAAGTATTTAAAACATATTTTAAAATATATTATAAATTTATATTTTATTAGATTACTTTTCCCATCAAATTACATTGATTCATTCGGCTTAGTCCCTTATTTATCAGGGGTCGCCACAGCGGAATGAACTGCCAACTATTCCGGCATATGTTTTACACAGCGGATGGCCTTCCAGCCACAAAGCACTCATACACAACAGCTAATTTTTGTTCACCCAATTCACCTATAGCGCATGTCTTTGGACTGTGGGGGGAAACCAGAGCATCCAAAGGAAACCCACGCAAACATGGGGAGAATATGCAAACTCCACACAGAAACGCCAACTGGTCCAGCCATGACTCGAACCAGTGACCTTCTTGCTGTGAGGCGACAGTGCTAACCACTGAGCCACTGTGCCGCATTCAAATTACACATAAAATTTACTTTAGGAAAGAAAAAAAAATCCACAATACCTGTGATATTTTTGTCCAAGGGTATCATATGGTTAGAATCTTATACTGGTCCATCCCTAGCTCATAAGTTCTTTACAATTTCAATTTACAGCTGTATAGCTTTATTTATTTTTTTTCGTTTTGAAAAGTGTGTATGTATTGTAGACATGTCAAAATTCTAAATGCATCTCCTTGCATTTTACAAGCCCTTCACTGACTTCTGACCTCCAGTAAGAGGTTTTGGTAAGAGTGTTTTGAACTGATCTCACTGCTGTTTCCTAGGCAGTGCAGTAGTCTGTGTATTTGTCAGGTTTGGGCATCATCAGAGACCAAAGTTTGATTTTGACTGAAGAGAAAATATTTTTGACGAAATATTTGTTTTTAAGCTGGAAGTTTGAGTTCTGAGATTGTGTCTATAGTTGTGAGAACATGGTGAATTGTTTCATGATTTGTGTGAAAGCAATCAAGAAAAACTGAACGTTTTTATAGGTGTTAATCTTTTTTATTATCTTATTTTGACATTCAATTTTTCTATCACATTGTATTTTCAGCATAAACAATGTGAAATATGTCATATTTCAAAGCCTATTTAAAATGTTTAAATATATAAAAGCATTTTTCATATCTTTACTACACAATATACAGTATTTATATACTGTTTTTTAGAATAACATTTTCTATATTAATCATTTAATACATTTATGCTTTGCTATGAAATAACTTAATATAAAGCTATTATAAAATATTAAAAGCATTACATTTTTCCATTTAAATTTTTTTTTATAAATATTTGTTATTTATTGTGTCATTTTCACGTTTTATTAAAATACATTATCAGACATTAACAAAATGTAATTGTGTGTCTGTTACTGAACTGCAGCAGGTTGTCTTGACCATGTCTGATTAAATGCTGCCATGTGATTGGACATGTATACCTAATAAGAAGTTCTACAGGTGTACCCAATAAAGTGTCCGGTGAGTGTTTATATATGTACACATACAGTTGTTTATTTTGAAGATGTAAATGGGATTTTGTATTCCAGATGCACACATACAGCAGCATCACAAAAGACTCATATTTGCACACACCTGAGTCAATATCCAGTATGACGGCTGATGCGTTCCACACATCATCATCATTGTGACCTCCCTTCATCACAAACTACAGTAAAACCTTCAAAACTAAACCAGAACAAACTTCCCTGAAGAACCACCTCACAAACCTCCACCTTTCAATGTCCCTTCTTAGTTTTTATCCTCACATTCAAAAACAATCAATCTAAGAATTCACTTTTTTTTCTTCTTTTTTCCACACTCAAGATATTGCAAGTCAATCCACGTACGCACGAATCATATCAAAGCACCAACCTTGGCTGGTTAACCAGCTCAGCAAGACTTCCACTTTGACAAAGCTCGTGTCCCTTCAGGAAAATGTTTCCTCCTTATATCATTCTCTTCAAAAAAAAGAAAAGAAAAAAAAGCCTTAAAAGAAGAGTCACTGAAGCTGTCTGGGTTTTTTTTTTTATATCTGCACTGCCCTACTTAAGTTGCTTAGTAAATGCCAGACTATGGCAATCCCCTGTGACTGTTCCTCTCGCCCTGATCTTAAACTCAGAGAAGCTGTTTTCTGAGATGCTCCGCAACACAACTTGTTTACACCAAAGCCTTCTCTGCTGTTTATAAGGCCCAGCTGCACCGTTCAGGATCCTGTAGACGAGCGTCTGCCTTCACAAATGCTTGATAGACTGACGGCGACTGTGATTTTTGTTGTTGTTGTTGTATAGTTAAAAAGGGGGAGGTGGTGCATGGCCTCAATTCTATTTATACAACACTGTAAACAGCAGCCTGGCAGCCATTCCTGGATTTGCGTCACATGCATGCATATTTAGTGTCTGTGTGCTTGATGTTGTATGTGTGGTAATCTGATTGTAGGGTGCCTGCTGTGACGCAAAACACACAAAAGTGAATCTTAAAGAGCATGCTTTAGGAATGCATATGAAGAGCTGTTCTGAAAGTATGTTTAAAATAGTATGAAGCAGAATTGGAATCACTGTTGTGGTTCTTGTCACATGCAGTGACATGTATTATGGTTACGCTGCAGGAAAATCATTGTGCAGTAATAGCATTCCCCATGCTCCATATATACAGCTATGGGGGAAATGAAGAGGCCACTTGAATATTTTTCCCAGTTTCTCTGGATTTATTGGATTTTTTTGGTGTGGGTTTTTAAGGAAAATGTTAATATTTGTTTTGTCCTATGAAGGTGTGATAATGTTTCTTCCAAATTTCAGATAAAAATATTGTCATTTCGAGCCTTTTTTTCAGAAACAAAGTCAATTGACAATTTATTGGATACATTTTGGCGTAGATTCATGTAAAATGTTACTATTTGTTTTGTTGTATGAAGGTGTGATAATGCTTCCTCCAAATTTCAGATAAAAATATTGTCTTTTTTTAGCAAACCCCAGTTTGTCAGAATAAAAAATACTTCAATTTGTTGTGATTGGAAATCAGAGTTATTCCACCAAATTTTGAGTTAAAATACACTAGTATTGTTTTGTTGTCTAAAAATGAACATAAGCATATCTTAAAACACATTTTCTTTAATTAAATGGTGCAAAAAACTTAATATAGTTATGTGTTTGAGTAAAACTTTTTTTTCTGTGATCATATATATTACAAATTTCAAATAAAAAGGTTATCATTGAGAGCCTTTTTATTAAATAAAATCACTAAAAGTGTGATATTTTCAAACACATTTATCTTCATTTTAGACAAGCCATGTTTAAATTTCAGAATAGTTAGGAAACCAATATTTGGTAACCCTGATTTTCAATCACAACATTTGAAAATATCTGTTAGAACTGTGTGTAGGTATACTGTGTCCACAGTCACATTGGGGTCATTTAAAGACAATAAGTATCTTTTTTTTTATTTCCTGATGTTAAAATAGGATCCAAATCCCTCCCATTTTGAGGCCGACCTCAACGTGATGTAGGAGTGCGATTTCCCCACATACCGAATTGATGGACAGCCGCGTATTAACATGTCTCTAAAGTAACACGTACAATCATATCAACAAGACAGGATGTGCGCAAAGCAACCGAGATTAAAAGATCTGTTCAGCTCTCTGTGATCATCAATCATCATCAAATGTGATCAAAAATGAGTTTTACAAGTTTTAAACATTTTTATAACAGTGTATGTTTGTAATGAATTACAGCAATTTTACCGTCTTTATTTTATAACCACAGCCGCATGTCAGTACAATTATAAAAGAAAATGCTTCAATCCCGGTTTGTGGACGTCAAATCTAGTTTGTTTTGTAGATTAACATAACGAATATCCATACAGCAGTGGATATATTAATGTGTATCATGTCACATTTGTTGTGCAAAAACAGTGCAAAGTTAAACATGCGCACTGTGTGTGTTTGTATGTGTGTGTTTGCATGGACTTTGTAACAACATTGTGTGTGACTTATTGCAGAAAGGGTTGAATTAACTTCACAACAAATACATCAAATAAACATTGGGATAGTTCTTACTGTAGTATTTCTCTCAAACATTACGTGAGATCTGCTTCCTTCATGTCTGTCACTGTGCTGTTTATCTGATGGAGCCAAGGCAGAGATTGAGGCACACTCTGACAGGCACATGGAAACGGTGGGTGGGGAAAACTAGCATTAAAGAGCCATGAAACCCCCCTGTCTCAGCAGGGCGTTTTCACACCTCTAGTTTGGAAAAAGTCAGGAAAGTGGGTGTGTTCAGCTCTGTTTAGGTGGGAGTGTTGAAGGAGGGAAATAGAGAAGGTTTTGCAAAAATTTCCATTTGGGCATGCGCTGATTTTCACAGAGGCAAAACGAACACGCAGACGCAGGGGAGAAAGACAGTGAATGTGTTTACATGGACATCAGTAATTAATTTATTTGCCAAATTATAAATTAGTCAACTTTAACTGCAGTTTGGCACTTTCACTTTTTATTCAGGAACATTTCCTCCGTGTTCCCCGTGACCAACGAGATATTGAATGTAAGGAACTGCTGGAAGAGTGCAGTTTTAATGGAGTATTTAATACCACATGGCGTATCGGAGAAAAAAAAAACCCTCAGCATTTCTTGGTAACTTAGATGCACTCGGTAGGTAGAGTCAGAAAGCTGTGTGTGTATAGACTATCCTTTCACAAAATGCGGTAAAAATTCTACACGATGGTAATAGTCTGGTAATCTGGATTACACGCAAGGATCGAAGGCCGTGACGCAGCTTCAAAAATTTCAAACCTGAAGAACAAATTTGCTCTAAATAACGCAAAAACAACCAATTGTCACTTTTTAGTGCAATATACGTGTCCTATTAGTGTTTATAGCAGCGTGGGACACATATATGACTGCTGAAAAAATGTGCTTTGGTGTTTTCGTGACCCTTTAAAAATACAGGCAACAAAAACAGCTACATTGTGTTCAGAGCAGAATATTCCAATATTCTGAAAGGTATAATAAATAATCTGATGGGTGTTTTGAGCTGAAACTTTACAAACACGTTCTGGAGACAAAAAAGACTTAAATCTTGAAAAAGGGATAAAATAGGTGCCCTTTAAATCTATTTTTGTTTTACTTTACACTTAAAAACACTATCAGACCTTTGTATAACAAGCATTACCATTTTATTCAAACTCACACCTAACAAAGCAGGTAAATCCAGATAATTGTCAAGCGGTCTCTTTATTCTTTCAATAGCTGTATATCCATGCAAACATGCCCAAATATTGGCAACTGAACATTAAATCCACTCTCCTGCTGTGCGAGTGTTGGACAGTGATGTAAGTGCACACATGCTCTACTTACCGTGCCCTTGACCATTGTCATAGAACTCAGCTGAAATCCGGGCAGCCTCCTTGCGGTTGCCTTTGATGATGTAGAAATGTGTGAGGAGATTAAGGGTAATTCTAACGAAAAGTTTGAAGCAGAAGAGGGACAGTATGGTGAGGTAAACATTGGACAGCTGTGCTGCGAATGGCCTGTATTCCTCTGTGGGCTCTCTCATGGCTGTGTTGTGGCAGGATTAGCAGTGAGCGCTGGTGTATCTTATGTCACCCCCAACAGCACCCCCAACGCACTTGGGTTCTTACTGCAGCTCAAGATCTGGATATCAAAAGGAGATATTTGGGGGAATAGGAAATTCTGTGTGAATTCAGGGATATCACATATATTCTGTGATTTTGAATGTGTTGTAGAACATTAAAAGCAATTATAGTGGCCTCATGTCAAACTCTAAAAAAGAAAATTAAATTAGTTTATATAAAATGTCTAGTGCAAAAAATAACGTCCAAAAAATAATGTCCAAGGTTTCATATTTGGGTTGAAGGTAAAAAAAAAACAATGTAACATAGCTCTGTTTTTACATTCAGTTGTATCCTGTAAATTTTTTCTTGAGCAAAAAAAGGTATATAAAACATTTTTACCATGATTTACTGAGGACTAAAATGTCCTAAACATATACTAGTTTATATACAAAATAATCTTAAATATGTGCAGCTCCAAAATATATGTGATACATAACAATAATAGTTTTAAATCTATATACTTTAGAATACGTGAGAATATTATGTCATACGGGGTGTCATGGTGGCACAGTGGGTAGCACGATCGCCTTACAGCTAGAAGGCTGCTTGTTGGTTCGAGCCTCGGCTGGGTCAGTTGGCATTTCTGTGTGGAGTTTGCATGTTCTGACTGCCTGTGTTCACGTGGGTTTCCTCCACAATCCAAAGACGTGTGGTATAGGTGAATTGGGTAAGCTTAATAGTCTGTGTGTGTGGATGTTTCACAGTGATGGGCTGCAGCTGAAAGGGCATCCGCTGCGTAAAACATATGCTGGATAAGTTGGTGGTTCATTCTGCTGTGGTGAGCCCAGATTAGTAAAGGGACTAAGCTGAAAAGAAAATGAATGAATAATGTCATGCTTCATGAGGCAGCTCCTAAGGACACTTAACTTTATATTTTTTTCTTTGAATTGATGTTTCTAACTTTATATCAGGGATATTCGGAACACTAATACAAATTGGATTATATGATGTCATACTTGCTTAAGATGGAATTGAATTAAAAAGTACAACTTATTTTCTTATAATATTACTTGGAAAATACCATATTCATGTCAGGAAATGGACCGATGCTAAGCCAAATTGTGAGCATTTTATAAAGGAGATTAAACAATATGGTACTACTGTGTAACATCAGCAAAAGATAAGCTAAAAAACATGAAGCATTATGTAAATTTAATTTGCTTAAATAAATGTTTTTAATTATTATTATCTTACCTATTTATTTATTTTACCCCTGGCATCTGTTTATACTTTGATTGTGTGGTTAATATAATTTCTCTCATTTTTATTTAGTTTTATTTGTTCATAATTGTTGTGAGATGTATATTCTAGTACTAAGTTTGTACATATTTACAATAAAAATAAACATTATATTTTACAATAAGAAAATCAGTCTGTTTATCAGATGAGAAATTACATATCGTACATTCGAGGGAAAGTTCATTTAACATGACTTTTTTTATTGCCAAACATCTACAAGAACAGGGAGATGAAACATCGTAACAAGACAAGTTTCATAATTTTTTATATATTTTTTGTGTTGTTGAATTTATTTATTTTGTGAACATTTATTGTTTAACTGGAAGATACATTCGGTACACATAATTTACAATAATAAACATTGGATTATTTACAATGGTGCCAATAAAGAATGAAAAAGAAGAAAAAATAAAAGGAAAAAACAACAGAACTTACACAAAAAACAAAGAATGTCAATAGGCTGATCTGATCTGAAGATAGATATTCGTTCATACATTCATTTATTCATTCATTTTCTTTTCGGTTTAGTCCCTTTATTAATCTGGGGTCGCCACAGTGGAATCAACCGCCAACTTATCCAGCATGTTTTATGCAGCTGATGCCCTTCCAGCCACAACCCATCACTGGGAAACATCCATGCATTTTCACATTCACACTCATACACTACAGACAATTTAGCTTACCCAATTTATTTATACCGCATGTCTTTGGACTTGTGGGGGAAACTGGAGCCCCTGGAGGAAACACACGAACATGGGGAGAACATGCAAATTCTTCACAGAAATGCCAACTGACCAAGCCGAGAGCATAGACATTTAATAGTTAAAAAATGGAGAGTGAAGAGGATAAAATAAGAAGATAACAGCAATTTAAAGATTTAATAGATTATACATATTCAGGCACGTAGCCAGCCTAAGAGGTGGTTCTCTTTTTTCTCAAAAAGTGGACCTTTTTGTAGTTGTTTGCCTCAAATTATGAGGTTCAAATACTGCATTTAGTGACATTTTAAGCCCTAATTTGTGCTGTATTAGTTTATCAGTTGGCTATCATTACCACTCTTTTTGATGCAACAAAAATACTTCTTACACTTCTGTCAAAGTGCTAATCATCCTATTTTTTGCTTACAAAAATGAATGTTTATTTACAAATGTGCATTTAAACTGTAAGTTATTGCAGTTTCATATATGATGTAATAAGATTAGAATTTTAGAAATATGAAAAAATACTTTTTTTAAAATGCAAATTTATTATTATCCATCATAAAAAACAAACAAAAGCAAAAAAGGACAATCTGTTAATACTTGTTTTTAATTAAAAACTGTAGCCTATATGCAAATAACAAACAGGCCAGCTCATGTCCTCAGTCAGAATTTGTCCATTTAAAAAAAAAAGCCTTCTTTTAATAGTTATTTTATTGGTTATTCTTCTTAAAGCCTTCTTCCATTGGTTATTTTCACAATTTAGGATGGCACACTGTCAGAAATAACACAAATGAGCTCATATAGGGGCCACATTTTGGACATTGTCAGAATGGGGGTGAGTCTTTCTAACCCCCCTGGCTACAGGCCTGATATTAAAGGTCAAAGGTCCCAATTATATTTGTTTTGAGTTAAGTGAATTATTGTTAAGTGAATCTGGAATTGTAAGTACTTTTTAATCTCTTGTATAAA
Source organism: Danio tinwini (assembly GCA_903798205.1). Lineage (NCBI taxonomy): Eukaryota > Metazoa > Chordata > Actinopteri > Cypriniformes > Danionidae > Danio > Danio tinwini. The sequence goes on along the minus strand of CAIGQZ010035043.1, from coordinate 16,478,860 downwards.
TGCTATAAATGTTGGCTTGCAATTTAAAAATATAATTATTTATGAATATAAAATCTGCATAAAAAATAATAAGGTTTATTATAAAGCAGACATTAAAATTTGTATAAAAACACCAAAAATAATTACGTTTAGGGTCAGAAAATTTATGTAAAGTAATATTTGAGATAAATTAACATCTTGCGAAATTGGAACACATAGTTGCATGACCAAAATAAGTGAGGAATAGTCAGCAAAAGGAGCAATTTGTGTCAAAATCTGATCTAAATCTTTTCTTTAAAATTTTTTTGACAGAGTAAATGTTATGTAACAATTTAAAAGATATTTAATTTACCTTATTAGTAAGGAAAACATTTGCTGTATGGATCATATATTTTCCCAGTTTAAATGATCAAAAAGACTGTTCCAATGTGAGATAGCAGGAGGGCTAGAGAGCTCTTATTTTATAGTTTACATTTTTCTTCATAGCAAAACAGATTTCACCAACATGGGTATTAACTGGTTCTGGAATAGTAACGGTTCCTATTGATACTGTATTGTTTTTAAAAAGCATGTAAACATTACGAGTTTCAGAAATGTAATTTTTTTTTACGCCGTGACGTCTGCAGTTACGACCCATTGGCGCATGCGTATTTGCTCAGATTTAAATAACTGATCTGGCGGGCTCAGCGACTACTCACTTTTCTTTGGGATAACATTAGCGATCTTTTTTAATATCAGATCATATTTGCTCGTAGTTTGCTTGTAAAAACACGTAACTACAGGTCGTAATGGTCGAAGGTCCAGGATGCACTTTGAACGGAGAGAAGATTCGCGCAAGAGTTCAAAAGGGACAGAAAGTTTTACACATACAAGGAAATGAAACCAAAACAACAGTAAGTTAAGAGCATGGTAGCTAAGCTGAAGATAAAGATCAATGTTATGCAGCTGAATGTTTACGTGCTTTCTTTCTTTCAGTCGGATGACGGCAGCAGAAGCTCTTTCCAGAGTTTTAAGGGCGGTGAGTTCACAGGTGTGGAGACTCTGGGGAAAGAGCTCTTCATGTATTTTGGCGTCAGAGCTCTGAGGTGAGTAGAAAACACACATTAATTCTTCTCTGCTGTGTTTTAAATGAACGTTTTATGCTGTGATTTGTGATTGTTATGGTCTAACTGAGTTTCTCCATCAGGGAGAGTGATTTTTTTATTTTTTTGGCTTGCTTCCCAGAACTCTGTTTAAATTTGAAGGCAATAAAGTTATGAAAATTATGTTATTGTTTACAATATATGGCTGGCTGTAAATAGGCATGTTTTGTAAAGGTTACTACAGTATAGAAAGAGGAAAATGAAAAATATTAATCCAAGTTAAGTGTGTACTGTGAATAATCTAATGAAAGCTTATGTAAATGTATGAATGTCTAATTATGCAAAATCTTGCTATATAGCTATTACATTAAAGCACGTTCTTGTTGACAAATAAGTGGTTTGAAGGATGGTGGCAAAGTGTAAAGATTTAAAATGACAATATTTTGGGGATGTGCTGTGATTCTTAACTTAATCCTTTTATCATGTCATCAAATTAAAGATGTTTTGCTATGGAAACTTTTGTAAATTTGTGACACTGAATGGCAAATTTCAGTCAAAATTAATGTAAACTGTATAATAGTCATTAGTACAACTATTTTGCTCAGAAAAAAAGTGTGATGGAGCGGAATACAAGACTCTCCGAACTGCAGAATCAATAGTACCTATATTAAGTAACTGCATTCATTTTTTTTGTTATGTTGTGCTATAAGATGTGTCATTAGCTAGATTCTCTTTGTGACTGATTTCTAAGCTGACTTTGCTCTCTAGCAAGCAGGAGAGATTAGCAGCAGTATGTCCTTTGAGAGTAACTGTCTGCGTGATTGATAATATGGCAGATGTTACTAGCTAATATCTTTCATATGGGGCTCAAAGTGCTGTTTCAAACTAAAAGTGATTGGTATTTGACATTTCAAATGCATATCTATCTATCTATCTATCTATCTATCTATCTATCTATCTATCTATCTATCTATCTAT
>CAIGQZ010035043.1:16451841-16472638 GCA_903798205.1 Danio tinwini | reverse complement strand
ACACACACACACACACACACACACACACACACACACACACACACACAAACACACAAAACTACAATATTTTTCTTACCCAAGGCTGAGTGTACTCTCAGCCGTCTTAATCAAAACTGGTTAAAAAAATGGTATAATCTACATCCAAACTGGCCGCTTACAAACAAATGAATTAACTTTTAATTAATTTAACACTTAAAATGGCAAATATCACTTTAGACATAATTAACACCTAGCAAATAACAATATGAACTAGGGCTGTACGATTAATCGTTGAGTTGAACAATGAGGAAGTTACCTTCCAAGGAATGTTTTATAGTCCTTTGTTGGGAAGCTTGATGATTTGCATATGCATTCTGGGTGAATGCTGATGCAGAAATGTTTAAAGTTTCTTAAAATGTTAATATGTTGCACACATATTAACAGAAAAAGTAAACAATCATCCAGTACACCAAATTAGCTTTGCAAGGACATCAAACATGAACCATCTATGGATCTTGGTAGTGCGGTAAACATTGTTAGCATGAGTATTAAAACCATCATATTAATACACGAGCAAGGGATTTGTTGCAAAACACCTGATAACACATAAAGAGGGAATAAAGGGCTACAGTGGCTTCTGTCCATTTGCAAGCAGGCATTCCTTTTGTTTCGTAAATACCTTTGGAATCATATTACACACACTGACCATCCAGTCTTTTCTGGGTAGGAGAGGTTGACGGTGTATTATTTCTTTGAATAAAGCAAAATAATTGTGTGTCTGATCGGCCACATCTGTAAACACTACCCTAGTGGCTACCTACATGTATACACAAGAGAATCTACTGTGGTCTCACTGTACACCTGTATATACACATTTACACTCAAGAATCCAGCTGCTGACTTTTTTACTTTGACAGCAAACTCCCAACTCGTAACAGTCTGATTGGATGGGCTTATCAAGGAGGAATGAGCAGCAGTGAACATGTGGCCAAACGAGAAGAGGAAGAGTGGGCATGTTCCCTTTGCACTTTAATCAATAGGCCTTTCAACAAGCATTGTGATGCCTGCATGAGCCCTAGGCCAGATGGTAAGCTCTAAATGCAAGTATTAGTACAGAACATTTTTCAAAAATACTTTATATCTACAAATATCTTTTTATATCTTTCTCTTTTCTCATTTAAAGAGCCCCAAAAGCTGGAACATTCACCTTTGAGTCCAGACCTGATCCGCTACCCCTGCAACAGTTTTAGCAAACCCCTGCAGGAAATAAAGATGAATCGCAGGGCCGCATTTGGGACAACCACTCTAGTGCTAACCAGCCTCAGTGCAAAACCTGACTCTCCTTCAAGTCCTGCCATTAGCCAGGCACATACACCAGAGACAATGAGAGGTCTGAGCACGCACGGCAACTGGCAGCGGAAGAGTCCCAGTAATGGCGTGAGTGGGATGCAATTCAAAGGCAATGAGCCCTATAAGAGAGAATCTCCAGCAGACCACAGTCAGCCTAACAAGAGAATGAAAACCACGAATGGAGCGCTTTCTGGAGGAAACATGAAGCACATCTCCTCAAGGTAAGCAAGTGTGGTTACTGTTTTCGCCAGTGATGATATACAAATGAAATACTGCTGTTTCATAAGTTAATATAACCAAAACATATATAATGAGATAATATAATTATAATGTGAAAGATTTTTTATGTGGATGTTTTTTTTGAGCCCTGTAATTAGAATTCAAGTTCATTTAAAGGCATCTATGATGAAAATCATCTTTTGTAAGCTGTTTAGACAGAACTGTATGTAGGTATAATGTGTCCACTGTCATATTGGGGTGATATAAAGACAATAAGTCTCATGGTGATCGTCAATCATCATCAAATGTAATCAAGAATGAGTTTTACAAGTTAAAAAGTTTTTAAAATAGTGCATGTTTGTAATGAATTAAAGCAATGTTACCGTCTTTATCACCACAGCCGCATGTCAGTACAATTATAAAAGAAGATACTTCATTCCTGGTTTGTGGACGTTAAATCAGGTTTATTTTGTACATTAACAACGGGTGTTCATACAGCAGTGGATATTAAAGGGCACCTATTTTACCCCTTTTTTAAGATGTTATATTAATATTATGGTTCTTCTGAGTGTGCCAGTTTAGGTTCAGTTCAAAACACAATTCAGATTTTTTATTATGGTGTGTTAAAGTGTCATTTTGGGGGAGTGTACACAGGTCGCTGTTTTAGGGGCGTGTTGCTTCACATGAAAATTAGTTTCAACTTCCCGCCCAATTTAACAAGGGGGCGGAGCCAAGAGCTCCCCCACTTTGTGTATGGCTACAGACAGGCAGACTGAGAGCAGCAACATGAGTGAGAGGATCAGCATTCAGCCGTACATGTACGACTCGGACACAGACCAATCAGAGAGTACAAAATCATTTGTGTCTTTGTATAGTTTTACAGCCCACTGTGTGCTAGTTTAAAGCTCCGAGCTTGTAGCCTACACCGAGACTAATAACCAAGCACACTGAATTGTCTTTGAAGGGCATCACGCACCGGATGCGACGCGGCGCGCACATGACAGTTTAAAGTATCGCACACTTGCGGCGCCGGTGTGTGTCACCTGATTGAAACTTATGTTTAGAATTCAGAAATGCATGCCGCTGCGTGGTGCGACGCTTCTGGTGTATGACCTGCTTGAGGCTATAACTAAAGGGCGTCGTACACCGGATGCGTCGCTCAGAGCCACGACACGGCACAACAGACGCGCACATTCGCATGTTATTTAAAATGAAACTGTTCAGATAACTCTCTGTGGCGCGGCAGAAATATGAACAGTGTCCTGAGCAGGGCCAGCGCGCCCATAGAGGCGACCTAGGCGGCAGAATAGTAAGCAAACCCCCAGTCCTCACTTTCATCCGCGACACCTACCCCCTCCCTTCCGGTACTCAGTTTCATCCGCGACACTGTTCGTTATTTCCAATGGAGGGACGCGCACGTGAGGCAATGTGCTCGCACTTTCCAGCTGCACCTAGTTAAGATGACAGGGAGCTTCTGTGACCGCGGGAAATGCAAACCGCTGAAGTTTAAGGAAGACGCAATGAAAAGTACACATGTATGCAAACCCACCAAAACTCACAAACACTGGTGGCGAGGAGAGCGATAACATGGTGAATGTTAAGCCCAATGAGCCTTACATCTAAAAATAGAGCAAGGGTGTTTCTTTGGTGACATCGCTTTGACTCACACGCTGAAAATGGCGGACGTGAAACAACATACTGAGGATATGGTAATGCACACCTGTCAATCAATATTGGTGGGCAGGGGACCGCACTCCTACGTCTAGTTGCGGTCGATCTCAAAACCGCTCCAATTGGTCCACCGTTTATATGTTGTTAAATTGAAAAAAAAAGGATTGAGTGTGTTTATATCACCCCAATATGACATTCTATACACTATACCTACACATATGTCTGTCCAAACAGCTTGAAAAGTAGATTTTTCACCATAGGTGCCCTTTAATGTGTATCCTGTCACATTTGCTGTGCAAAAACAGTGCAAAGTTAAACGCGTGTGCTGTGTGTGACTCATCATTGCAGAAGGGCTTGAATTACCTCCACAACAAATACATCAAATAATCATTGGAAAAGTTGTTACTGTAGAATTTCTCTCAAACGTTATGTGAGATCTGCTTCATGTCTGTTACTGTGCTGTTTATCTGACACTGCATTTATCTGTTTATCTGACACTGCGTGGGAACGGTAGGCATGGAGAACAAGCATTAAAGCCACAGGCAATTAAAACAGCTATATTGTGTTCAAAGTAGAAAATTTCAATATTCTGAAAGGTGTAATAAATAATCTGATGGGTGTTTTAAGCTTAAACTTAGACACATCTTGGAGACACAAAAGGCTTATCTTAAATCTTGAAAAAGGGGTAGAATAGGTGTCCTTTAAACCATTTGGGCTCAAGAAATTACAATGTTTGCCACAAAGCAAAGTGATTTAAGTTATTTTAAAAAAGATTAGTTATTTTATTAGTTATTATTAAAAAATACTAATAAATCTTCTATGATGAGATATATACTTTTGATTCTATAAATTGATAATTCACATAAAATGTAAGCTGTGATTTACCCACCTTCATTTCACCTTTATTCTCTTACTCATGATGTTGTTTTGGACCCCATTGAAATTCAATATTTGTACTGACAAAACCATTCTCCCAATTATCATCTTGTATATTTGAAGCAAAACAAATTACAGGTTTAAAATGAAAAGACTGTCTGGGTGAACAATCACTTGAAGTGGTTTAGTAAAAGTAAAATAAAAAGCTGGTTTTGGTTAACTCTGATATTTTGCCACAACTTGGCAGGGGCACGCAACAAAGTAATGATGCATCCCTTCCCACAACCCCCTGCTGCAAAAGCCATCACCGACCATGCACCCAGAGAGTGGTCACTAAGGAAGGACAAAACAAAGGCAGACAGTTTTACACCTGCTCCCTACCCCGAGAGACTCAATGTAACTTCTTTGAGGTAAGAAAGAAAACCTTTTTGCATTAAAACTATAGTAAAGTTAAAGCCATACAGAACAAAAAGCCAACTTGATATTTTCATTTTTATTAAGACAAATTAACAAATTTGCTTGAGCAGAGTCAAAAGAAGTAAAAAGCTAAAGTTAGACCAAAGATGGCCAAACTAGGGCCTGTTGGCCAAAGTTGGCTCATGGTTAGGCATGGCAGGATAACCTGCTTCAAGGTTTACTGTGGTTTGGAAAACTCAAGGTTTTAAAACCACCTAAATCTTCTGTTATACTGTTCCTACGGTATATTTAACTATTTTAACAAATATTTTATTTAGTTTTTTAGGGCAACAGTATCTCTACATTAAAAGCTATTGGTCAGGCCGTGATTCAGCAAACATCTGAAAAACAAATCACTTATAAATTAACTTCCAAGCATGCTATAGAGCTGAGCAGTGTAGTGGCTTTACTTTATATCCAAAGAAAAGAAAGATCTCCAAAGATGTAAAGTCTGACATGTTTACTGTTCCAAAATATTTTAAATGTTTATTAAAATAAAACATAGTGTGTTTAATGGGGGGGTTGTTTTTTGCCAAGTTGTTGTTTTTTACCCTGACATTTAAAAAAACAGAACATATTTTAGAGTAATCACAATACCGTGATATTTTTATCCAAGGTTATACCATCAGAATCTTACACCGGCCCATGCCTACTTGTGGTAACCTTTAATTTGGCCCACAATGCATTTGACAGACATTGTCATTTCTTATTTAACACTTCAACCTTTAACCTTTTGTTTTTTTATTGTTGACTACAGAAAAAGCTAACTAAAATTACATATTTTACTTAATTAGATATTTTTACTATGTAAACAAGGTCACCTGGTCACCTCCATTGTGTTATAAATGGGACTGTTTACAGTATGTTTTTACTGTAATAAGTTCATTATAAAACTTTACAATTTTACTGCATTAGTTAAAACTATTTCAAGTAATGTTCTCAAATTTGTTTTAAATATTAGGAAATTAGCCCTGCAAATTGAATGCAATACAAGCTGCGTCACAAATGGCACACTAATGTTTTTTATTTTTTTTATTTTTTTGTAAGCGGAAATTCAAACCATTTCCCAGACAATGTTAAACGGTTGCAAAATGATTGAAATAAATGATCAAACTACCAAATAATACCTGCTGAGTATAACCGCATTCACCGTTAGGAGGTGGGATAATCACTTGTAGGAGAATTTTGCTTTCACAATCCAAAATAAATCAAGTTATCCAACATGAGCACCCGATAGCTCCGTCCCTTTCTGCTACATGAGCAAAGCAGCAGCTGTTGAGTGCATGAAGTGTTCAACAGTCCACACTTATTTTCACCATTTGAATAAGTACATCATCCAGGTATTTAAAGTTCGTGCAAAATAGTGCATAAGTATGCGATTTGAGACGCACTTACAGTTTGGTATATTTACCTTTAGCCCACAACCTTCTATCAAGTTTAATTTTTGGCCCTTTGTAATAAAACATTTGGCCACCCTTGAGTTAGACACTTGCATAACTTCAATGTAAAAAAGTTGGGTATTGTATTTCCTATTTTCCTAACATTAAGAAACATCCTGGATTTCTGATAAAGATACTTATTGTAGAGTAAGTTTATTATAAGTTGGCAAAACATTCTAACTGTACAGTCAGTTTTATAGATTATTCTTGCAACTGTTTTCAAATCAAATTGAAAAAAACTAATTTGTGGTTTGCGATTACTTCAACTGTGATTCTTGCAACAGTGGGCAGACCTGCATTTCCCCATGTGTCATCATGGCAAACGGACCGTTATGAAAACCGTTCTGAAACTGGGACCCAATAATGGACGCAACTTCTACACATGCCCAGTTAAAATGGGCAAGCAGTGTAACTTCTTCCAGTGGGCTGAAAATGGCCCTGGCATCTCAATTTTGCCTGGCTGCTGAGTCCACAGCTTGAGTTGGACATGAAATCTTTTCAAATGCATTAAAAAGCTTTTGAAGCAGTGTTTGCTTTTTTTATGTTGAGATAATGAACCAAAGTGTGTGCTTTGTCATAGCAAATTCTGAAATAAAAGATTATTTTAAAAAACAAATAATTGGCAATTTATTATGGTCTATTTATGGAAACAGGTAGCAGTTCAAATACAGTATTAAACATCCAAGAGCTTAATTTTCTACACAGATCTTTCAGAAGATTTAAAAAAATGTTAGGAATATATTTTATAAAGTGCAAAGTAAACTTTGATCAAAAGGCATATACACTTCAATAATACATGAATAAAATTTACAAGACATGTATGTATACAACAAAATGGTTGCAACTAAAAGCAGTTCACTGTATGCAACTCAGGCTGGTTTGTTAGTGGGTTGACCACCATGAAGGGAAACTGGCTGAATCCGGGACGCTTGTTACAAGCAGCACCTTTTTGACCAAAGAAAAATGCATTTCATTATTCATATAACTTTATATACTAAAATCTAAATATGAAAAATAACTAAGTTTTAGCATTACCATAATCACCAGCAGTATTAGCACAAATAACTGCTCCAAAAAAATCAGGGTAATACTTCTTGATTCTGTTAATGGCCGTCCGACAGGCATTGGTGGGTTGTGCTCCATTTCTCATCAGCTCAACAGCTAGAAAACTTTTAACAAAATAATGAATAAATTCAATACAATGGTACATTTCAATCATTTTTATATGCATGCTGGTGTTATTCTAAAGCCACATGTCCTTTTATTTATTTTAGGGTTCCCACTGTAAGCCAAGTGTCAAATTTCCTAACTTTCACTAACTGAAAAGCTGAATTTCTGTGACGTTATGAATTAAAGGCTACTAGGGCTGTACAATATACAGTATAGTTTTAGCAGTGATATTGCAATATGTGAATCAGCAATAGATGCATTACAGGAACGTCAATTTCAAATTGGGATTATAATGAACTAGGAACCACAGTTTAAAACACGTGATTTGTGGAGTTTAACTCTAATCTAATATGAAAGATTTTTTACAGGTATGTGGATGTTTGTGTATGTTTTTAAGGCATGTTAATAAGATTAGTTTAAATAATTTGGGCACAAATATTAATTTAATTATTTAATACAATAAAGACTATGCAGTGTTATTTTTCATCTAATTATTGAACTTCTATATTTCAATACAGTTAAGACTCCCATAAAGCATTGGAATTAGATATTATTTTCCTACTGTTTTTTTTTCATGTGCTTTTATATTATTTAGTATAATTTGTGCAATTGCACTCACCCACAAATAATTCCAATCAATATCAAATTAGCAATTCTATCCAATAGTCATTTTGTTAAAATAATATATTGATATTGCAATATATTGCAGAAAAACTAAACATTGCAATGTCAGTTTTTTCCAATATTATGCAGCCATAAAGGCTACTGTTGTGCTTATTATAATAATAATAATAATAATTATTATTATATAATATTAATTGCATTATCAGTTAAATTAATAACTATATTAAACTGGTATTAAAATGGTTTAATTTTAATAGCCACTATGAGACAAACGATGCATAATTTACCTCAAAGTTTGAAAAAAAAAAAAAGGTACTTAGTTCTGTTTGCATGGCTGCAAAGTGCTCCCTCGTCCATATTTGATAGCTCTATTGGTTTTACAAGCTTTACATTTAGGTTTTCTTCTACCTTTACACCCAGACACTGAAGCTGTCATTTTGAACCCAAAGCTCTTAAAATTCATATTATCCTGGCATGGTGACTGCATTTGATTTAAATGATTGCCAGTTGATGAGTGTGAAAAGAATAAAATGCAACTGAAAAACAACCTAAACATAACCACAGGCGTGAAACAGCACAATATAAAAAATACGCTATTAAAAAATGACATTTTTGTCAGTTATGTCACCTGTTGGGACCCTGTTATTTGGACTACACACAGAGATTTATTTCTTAAAATGCCAACAAGGTTATATAATCCGATAGCTGAAGTTCTGTTCTAGAGATAATCCACTTGATGGATAAACTCATTCACCCAATTTTCCTTCAGCTTAATCCCTTATTTATCAGGAGTTGCCACAGCGGTACGAACCGCCAACTATTGCAGCATTTATTTTACGCAATGGATGCCCTTCCAGCCACAACCCAGTACTGGGAAACTTGATGGAGAAACTACACAGGTGATATATTTCTTATCATGCTTTCGATTAATCCTGATGAATCTTTTTTTTTTCTGGGTGAGTAGTAGTAAACTAACATAGTGGCAACCTCCCGCTAGGTCTCGCTGGTCGCAGTCACTTTACCTAAGCTGATTCCGGCTGATTAGCCGCTGATCTCGGCATATACATCGTATTTTTGTTTTGTTTTATGTGGCTTTACATGGTAAATTGCTTTTTGGAATTATTTATTCCAATTATCAGATAATATGGCATGCTATGCACTTTATTGTGCTCACAGACCATTCAAGTGGCCTCCATTTCCCAAGTGAGTGAAATTCTTATACTTATGTCTATAAATGTTTTTTTTATTTTATTTAAGATAGTTTATCATGCATAATTTTCTTTAGACCTGATATGCACTCCAGAATCTGGCAGATTGATTAGGCGTAGGATATAGAACAGTCATCTAAAATGTTGTCATACAGTCTTATGCCTGGATTTTATAAATAGCCTTGCATTTACTAACACAGACTGTATTTGAAGTGTTACAAGTAATTCAGTTTTTCGTCATAAGAACAATGTTTAGTGGCTCAATGTATTACAACAGTGTTTTTAAAAGAACACTATTGATATCGTGTACAACCAATCACACGTGGTCAGAACACAAACGAGTTGCAGGTAATGAAGTATTAAGGGTTCCTCCCAAATAAAAGCCCATCTAAGCAAAATGCTAGCAGGCAGCTGTAGCTCTGCTCGCGCTCCGCCTCTTTGCCCTTGTTTGGTTACCCCCGGTTGGAGCGATGACGTGCAAACATAATGGTGCTGCTTGGCCACGCCTACTTGTAGCTTCATTAGGCTCTTCAGAAACCTATGAGTGATATCACGGATACTACGTCCATATCTTTTACAGTCTATGGAACTAACACACTAGTTTCATGAACACACAATCATACAGTATGATAGACTAGAAGAACACCAATATTCAGGAATTTTGTTAAACCACCTCAACCCTTGTGGTCCAAATAGAAACTGCAGCATCAACAGGTTGGAGTAAACAATAGCTATTTGACATAAGCTAAATATTTAATTCATCAAGGCAGCTCATACAGATTTTTGTCTGCAGACAGACACTAATAAAATGACATCTCAAGAATAATGATTACCTTGGAAGGAAACGCATCATGATGTCTCCGTCCCCTGTAGCGGCCGCTCCACCGACTGTGCTGTCAGCATAAGCCCCAGCTCCAGCCACTGGTGAATCACCTACACGGCTACACATCAGCATGTATACACTTTAGTAAAGCTCTATTGACAGGGGACTGGAAACCCATTTCTGCCAGTACTGAACAACAGCAGAACTAAATCTCAGTTGAAGAGATTGTTTTTTCCTTCCAGTTTTAAACACCCATGCATTCTGGCTTCAACAAGACACCCGAGACACACTATAGTAACCGGTTTGTTGTGCTCACCCTGGTATCTTATGTGTTGCTCCATTGGTGGATGTTGCAGCAGCCACCTGTCCTTGCCTTCCAATCACAACCATACCTAATCAAAATAAACAGTTGGAATGTAAAACTAGGATCATATGCATCAATGAATTGAATCAAAGCAGCGGTTTGCAAGTATGTCCTCAAGGCATGGAGCCCATTTATCGCACTTTCTTCTCATTATGCAAATTCAAACTAATGAGCTTGGTACTCTGTGGACAAGTCCATGTCTGCTCGCAGAAAAATACATTCGCACCATTAGATTTTTTTGTCTTTAGACTGATCGTTTTTGTCTTACCAGATAACTATTATTTCCAAAGTATTTCAAGCCTTTATGTAACCCCTAATGTTTTACTCTCTCAGCTCCAAGCAGGATTCATATCAGCTCTTCAAAAATGGGAGATGTGTGTATTAACATGGACACTAAAAACAGCAGCTGCTAGCATCAATTGCAAGTAGTTTTATCAATTCTAATAACTGACCTAAACTCTACCCTTATCCTTACTCCCAACTGGGTCTTCGCAAAGACTATAGAATACAAAAGACATGTCACTCGTAAAGTTTTGAATGGGGAAAAGTGTAACGGTCAATATGACCAATGAAGCCCCACCTTCTAGTACAGGAGCCAATCATACAGTGAATTGATATAGTCTGATTCTTTGGTGGAGGGTCTCGGGTCAATATCTTGGATATTTGAATGTTTAGAAATGAAACTAAAGAGACAGTATTTGTTTAATTTTATTGCCGATTCCTAAAATAAAAGATTAAAGAGCCTGTATGAGTTTTTGAAAATGACCTTCTATGCAGTGTGTAACAGCACTAAGTGAATGAAAACATCCAGCTGAGGTTTAAATCTGAAAGTGCACAGTGTTTAAAACTATTGATTCTTTAATGAAACCGTCGATTCGTCAAATAAATGAATCATGTTGGGACTAGATCATTTGCCTGAGCACATTGACGTTGACACGGTACACCACTAAATATGTTGTAACGGATCCGGCAAAATGTGAACACGCCTTTCCCTTCAGACACTAGCGGGGCATGGGGGATCACGGGACTGATCATGATGTTAAGATAATGATCATTGACAGATGGAGATTTGGCTGCAGGAATAAACGGTTAAAGTTCATTTTCACAACAATACCACAGTATAACCAACCGTGTGCTGTGTTTGTTCCTGCCATTTTTCTGATTTTGATACAATAACCTACGCTGCAACATGGTATTTGCCGGCTGCTTGCTATTAAAGGAGCAGCAGAGACTTATGTTGTCAGACTTTGACAGGGACTTTGTCAGTAACTGTTACAGTTCATATGGACCAGTTTCTTCTTCCTCCAGATTATAACATGTAAGTGTAATTAATTATCTCATATAATCTTTGACTGCTACTTCATAGCTGTGGTGGGAGTTTCTCTCTGTTTCGCGCTGAGCCCAGTCGACCAATCACAACAGACTGGGTCATCAGACAAATCACAGCAGATTAGCCTCAAGCAAAGGAGGTTTTGAGAGCAAATATATCGCTGAACGAATCCTATGGAAGTCGTTGGGATAATTAGGTAAAAATAAATGCATATTATAAGACAATGACATTGTTTTTTGACCTGGCATGCATATCAGCCTGTTGTTGGAGACCCCAAAACCAAAATATGACCTTTTATAATGCAAAATATGGGCTCTTTAATCGTAAGCTTGGCAAGCAATCTTAGAGAATTTGATGTTTCCCCATTCAAACTGAATGCCTGTGCATACTACCCGAGAGTGAAATGACATCCCTTAAAGAAACTTTGGTTCTAGCACTAAAGACTTTTTGCACCAAATGTTTTCATTGGCTGTGTCTGAAATCACATGTCTCCCTACTTAAATAGTAGCTATATGTGACTAATGTATATCTGAATTCAATGCACTTAACATGGAGTAGATGAAAAGTATACAGATGATCTACTACTTCCAGTGGGATTTTAAAATGTGCATATGATGGATACTTTACTATTCCATGAGGTCCAAGAACATTTGTAAATGGCATTGAAGTGATGCTTGTAGGCCATGTGAGAGTAAAATCATGGTAAATGTAGTACACCCAAAATAAGATTCTAGCTGTTTCTCAATATGCGATCTTGCATTCTTGTGTTCTCGTGTAACGTCATCATCAACCGCCAAAGTCTAGTTCCAATACTCCAGGATGAATGTATGAATGGAGGACAAGTGAAGGTTCCTGGATGTGTTCTTGATATCAAGAACGCATCGATGCAGACTCCATCGCAAAACTCACTAGAGAAATCCCAGAAGTCATTTTGGCTGAATAAAGGAGGTGGGAAGCGCAGCATTTGATAGATTTATTATTAAAGTTCAGAAATTTTACTTATCTCAGGAGTTTCCCTAACTGAGAGTAAAAGTAAACATTAACATGAAATCTTATTTGTATTGTGCAAAGGTTTTTGTGCATGTTACATATATTGAAAAGGGGGAAAACAATAAATTGTAAAAAAATTTGCTGTTAAAAAATATATAAAGGTCATGTGACCATCTGGAAGAACGGATTTCTGTTAACCTGTCAAAAATGGTCTCCACGAGTCCGTTCTTTGCGTTTTTGGAATTGAGAAACAGCCTATAAAATTTCTAAAGCAGCCTTAGTTCCTATAACTATTGCCAGAAGTACCTGCTTTATAGCATGTGTGCCTAACTCAGTTTAACCCAGCAAAATAAGAACTACCAGTAACAAAGGTTAAAGGTGCCTGGCCAAAGGTATGCTATACAAAACACGAGTACCAACTACTTTAAAAGCAATTTGATCATGGAAAAATTTAATAAAAAAAGCCTAAGTGTCTAAGTTCCACTAAATCTAGATGGTGACATTTTAAGTAGCTGTATTTCAATGACACTCATGTCACTTCAGAGTTTGTATAACCAGGAAAATTGCCCTAGGAGAAAATTAGGGGCTTTTGAACTAGAGGAACTTTTAATAGTTCTAAGATCCACTGGTGTAAGTATACACTTGGATGTGTTCACCCATTAGGAATTGCAAATTATGTTAGTTCTAAGAGCATTTTTTTTCTTTTTTGTTTGTTTGATGTTGCTGTTAAATATCTTAAGTCACTTTAAAGTGCAGTAATGGTGGAATTTATGAGAGGCATATGGACAAATTTTTTTTGACAGTTTCTTGCATCAGGTCAGGGGAGTGTGGTTTACTTAAACAACTCCTGTTTTCTGGCCTCTGTTACACTTAGAATAAATAAAGATTAACATTTACCAATTGTGTCATGAGATCTGAGGTTAAAATTTCCTTTCGGGTGCTTTGCCATCCATTGCTTGGCTTTAGGCTTGTATGGTCCACATGATTCAGAAGGGTCTGGAGAAACATTCTAAAAAAAGAATATGAATACAGAACTGATTATTCTCTAAATTATCCTTTGATCTGAGACATAGAGTAAGGCTATTTATTTATTTATCTATCTTTTAGAATTGGCATTACATAGCAATGTTATTGACTTCATGTTGCTGCCTGTTATGTTTTATCCACCTTTTCTGATTTATTTTTGAAGATTTTATTAACTTACCCAACAACCCTTCAGTTTAATCAGAGTATGAAAATACAAAAATATCAATAATGTATTCAGAGCATTGTTTCCACATATTTCCATAGGGCTTTGATTGTGCCAATAGCAGAATGTGGAATCAACCACTGTATTCTTCATAAATCTCACTATGCATTATTCATTGGTTTGTTTCACGGTGAATATTTTCTAGTCTGAGAAAAAAACTTTATTTGTATCTTAAGACAATATTTCAAAGCTTTGGTACGTTTGAAGTATACTGAAATTGTTTATCTGCCACAGATCATCTCCTAAACCCATGTTTGAAGTTGCCAAAGGTGTTTAGGAACTTTAAAGGTAAAGCCTGGAGTGATGATTACACACAGAGGTTGCTAGTTTTTTGGGGACTCACCTTTCTGTAGTTGGGTTGACAATTCTTCTGCAGCCACTGAGAGAAAATAGCTATTGATTTGTTAGTTGACAAGTCCTCAGACGTGAAGCCCATGTTTTGAGCAAAGATTGTGGCTACATGAAAAAAAACAGAAAAAGAGTTTTTTTTTCTTCAGTTTCACTGTATTTGAAATGGCAAGGGAGTTTTGAACAAAATGAATCAGCTAGTAGAGACAATCTGAAATAAACATTAGATACAGGAAAGAGCAAAATGGAGCAGAGGGAGGCTTACTCAGCCTTTTTATTGTATTGTGGATGTTAAGCAGCCATGCATACAGCAAGAAAGCTGTTTAGTATTCAAAAATTCCTTTTAATTAAGAGAGCAGATGGAATTAACAAGAATTAATAGCACAACACTATGGATGGAATTACAGAATGTAAAGTGCTTTATACTTTAAAATGAATCTGAGCAGTGTCTAAATACAGAATTCCCACAGGTCATGGACTTTCTGGAATATTGTGGCATTTTAAAAGGCCTATTGCAGACATTGAAAGTAATTTGTTATAATATATATATATATACACATTTATTTTTTTTATCCAAGTCACAGAATATCAGGGATTTTTGTTTGTTGCTTTAAGTTTAATTTTAATTTATTAAAATGTACATTTTCTACACCATTTTATTTACATTGTTTCACATCTATTGTTATGGTTAGACAATTTTTAGCTCCATTTTATCCCTTACAAGATCATTAACTGGAATTCCCTTAAGTGAAATGCAGTCACTAGACGGTACCTCTTAATTAATACCAATATTAAAAGATAATATCAATTTTAGGAGTTTTGGCTCCAAAATTACCATTTTAAAAGCATTAGAAAGTAGACAACAGAAAAGCTAAATATAGAGTATTTAAAACAACTATGAAGCTACTAATAGCACTTCATAGCCACAAAACCAGTAAGTATCTCAATTTGTTTTCAAAATCTGTGGTAAAGTATTCATTGTTGTTCTAATAGTAGGTATTAAAGTTCTGCGAAATGACATTCAAGCTAAACTACTTTAAAATTATGCAAAGCACAACAGCGACCTGTTTTTCTGTTAATTACAGGTAATGGATATTCAGCTTTTTAGTCAGTGAAAAGTCAGGGTTAGCTAAGAGTGGGAACCCTGAACATATAATTTAGAGTTTTAATCTGTTAAAGCGACCTCTTTGATTAAATGTCTATCCCAATTTGATGTAAACACCAACAGGACCTTTTGAGCAGCTACTTGGTGATTATGGACATGGAGACACTTCTTACCTGACTCGCCCACTAAGAAGGTGTGCTCTGTGTGTTCCATCACTGCTCGAGCGACACCAACAGCATTTTTGACCCTGCGCAGATCTGCCACCGCTCCCACTTCCATTGTGTCTCTGAACATACAATATTCATTTTAGTTTACAATGCAGAAGTAAGCTTATTTTCTGCAAATGTGTTCAGTTCTGATTCAATTCCTATGGCTATTTCCCATCAAACTACTTGCACTACATATCTGTTTATAACATTCATTCATTCATTTTCTTGTCTGCTTAGTCCCTTTATTTATCAGGGGTCGCCACAGCGGAATGAACTGCAAACTTATCCAGCATATGTTTTACACAGCGGATGCCCTTCCAGCTGCAACCCAACACTAGGAAACACCCATACACATTCACAATGGACAATTTAGTTTATTAAATTCAACTAAAGCGCATGTGTTTAGACTGCTGGGCAAACCGGAGCACCTGGAGTAAACCCACGCCAACATGGGGAGAACATGCAAACTCAACATAGAAATGCCAACTGACTCAGCTGGGGCTTGAACCAGCGACCTTCTTGCAACATCAAGCAATATAATAAGGTGTGACAGCTAAAAGTCAATGAACCCAAGAGGTCTCGATACATTTAAGTTACAATGGCTGTACTTGGTCTTACATAAAAAATAAGGTGGAGAGAACATACACAAACTTTTACAACAGAAAATGAGATTTACTTTTACATGGCAGTTTTTAATTAAAGACAGAACTTTTTTATTTTTTGCATTTTGGCCATTAATTTACACAAAAACAGCATGTGAAGCATGTACATTTTTAAAAAACAATAATGTCATTCTAATTTTTGTACAAACTATAAAAATGTGATTTTTGTGACATGAACACACACATTTCTTGTTTATTTGATATACATGTGCAAGTAATTGACCACTAAAGCAATAAAGCTGAACCACAGGCCCGTAAACACAGGTGTGAAGTGTTTTGCCAACATGTGTTCTGGCATGCACAATACAGTCTTCAGTTTATTTATTTTTTTTAATTTGTGCAAAAAACATGTATCAAATGCAAACCTGGAAGAATACTTTATTTAATCGAGAGATGCTTGTCTTTGCTTGACCATCATTGTGCATCATAGTGCAACCACTGTAAATAAGAATGTGTGAACTTAAATTATATTTTATAAACGTTTATTTAAAATGGCGATTGTATTGAAAAAAATGGTTAAAAATCATTTCCATTACGATTTTTTTCTTTCTTTTTTTAACTTAAATTTGAGTTTATTTCAAAACACACACATCCCATATATAAGTTTTTAAACTGTTCTGATAAATATTGTTTTAAACTTAATTATTTTGCAATGTCCTGTCACTTGATAAATTAATGTAGTGTAGCTTGAATTCATGTATCAGTGAAGTCAAAATATATTAATATATATAATAAAATAATAGCCCTGGCTGGTTGGCATTTCCGTGTGGAGTTTGCATGTTCTCCCCATGTGGGTTTCCTTCGGGTGCTCTGGTTTCCTGCACAGTCCAAAGACATGCGCTATAGGTGAATTGAATAAGTTAAATTGGCCATAGTGTATGAGTGTGAATGCAAGAGTGTATGGTGTTTCCCAGTGTTGGGTTGCAGCTGGAAGGGCATCTGCTGCATAAAGCATATGCTTGATAACTTGGCGGTTCATTCCTCTGTGGCGACCCCTGATGAATAAAGGGACTAAGCCGAAAAGAAAATGAATGAATAAGCAAATAATATAATAATTTTCTTGAATTCTTATTTTATTGATTTCCAATGGGTGCATGTCTGCTAATTTATACTTATTATACACTAATACAGTACGTGTATACTTATATAATATATACTTAGGCCTACATGTATATACTTACTTACATTCATACTTAACATGCACAGTTGCCTACCCATTCATGATCATCGCGTCCAGCGTTGTCTCTCCGCGCTCGTCCGGACTCCCGCCAAAGCCGACGCTCCCATCACACTGCACGAGCTCACAGTACGCACAGCCCCGCTCCACTGCGTCCAGAATGGAACCACCCTTCTCCAACGACTTCCAGGCTACGAAAACAAACCACATACTGCGATTAAACCCAACACTTCCCTCAGAGATTAAACACGGAGCATGGTTACTGTCTGACCTGCGCCGGCTGCATCCTCAAAGCGCCATGTGTTTATCACCAAGGGCAGCGAAGCTTGATTTAGAGGAAGAAAACAAACAATGATAAATAATCGCTGAATCATATTTTATTTCTCAATGGACGGGTTCTTGGCTATATCTACTTAATGTATGAAAACATCCTGGTCACATGCTCTGTCATGCAACTATTTACTTCCGTATTTTCACATGATGATGACTTTATTTAAAGGGACCGCGCTGTCATAAATCGTCAAGTGAAGCAAAACGAAGTAATGTTTTGAGACAGCTTTTATTCTTGTCTTTGGTGTTCAGTTATATCAAAACTAAACCATTTAACCATTTTCTGATTTTCCATAAGATAGCAGTTGTGTGAAGAAAATTCAAAATCAAGGCAAATATTACCTGGGAAGATTTTATTTTAGCGGGAAGGGTTTAAACAAACTGTGTAGTTGTAAGGTAATAATTTAAATTCATTTTAAAAGTGGGTCAAGATAGGCCAAACTTATGTGGCCCCCATATACATTTTTAACATCCGAGCCAGATACATAATTTGATCTGGCCCAAGTCTAATGTGCCGTCTTAAAGACGGTGCCACCTCTGCTAAACCCGAGTCATGTTTGGCCTACATGCTGTATGCCAGTGCCGGACAAAGGCCAGCTGTGCCAGCTTTATGTCAAATCTGGACCAGAATTCTTTGCTACCTGGGTATAAATGAGGACGTTTTAATCACACAACAGGAGCCCTGGTTTGTGGATGTTAATCAGGTTTTTGTACAATAACTTGACTATAATGGATCTCTATACAGTAGCATATTTACCCATTTGGTGGGCATATTTACACATTTGCCGAAAGTAGATGCAAAACAAAAACAGCACAATGTGTTAAACATGCATGTGTGTGTGTGTATGTGTGTGAGTGCACACAACAAATGTTGTAACAGCATTTGTGTGTGGCTTATTCATCTAGATCCACAGCCCTATCACTCTGCAGCTCAAGACTGGTTACTCACTGAAGCTACGCATGGAATGAGCCTGGTCATTACCTGGATGGGAGACTACATGGGAAAACTAGGTTGGTGTTGGAAGTGGTGTTAGTGAGGCTAGCAGGAGGTGCTCAACATGCAGTCTGTGTAAGTCCTAATGCCCCAGTAAAGTGAAGGGGGCACAATACTGTCAGTGAGCACTGCCTTTTAGATGAGACGTTAAACCGAGGTCCTGACTCTCTGTGGTCATTAAATATCCTATGGTACTTCTCGTAAAGAGTAGGGGTGTAACCCTGGTGCCCTGGTCAAATTCCCTCCATCGGCTCTTAGCCATCATGGCCTCCCAATCATCCCTGTCCACCAACTTGGCTCTATCACTGTCTTTTCACTCCACCTATAGCTGGTGTGTGGTGAGCGCACTGGCGTGGTGGTCCTGTGGCTGCCGTTGCATCCTCCCAAGTGGATGCTGTACACTGATGGTGGTGTGGAGAGACCTCCTCATGATTGTGAAGCGCTTTGGGTGTATGGCCATACATGATAATTGCGCTATATAAAAATAAACATTACATTACATTTCATGTGATATTTGTGATTGTGGGTCGTGACTAAGTTGTTTTTGTCTTTTTTGCTGTGTTTATTCTACATCTGACCCTGGCTATCCTTTTCTGAAGTGAAAACCAAGAGTGGGCGAGGAGAATCTACTCATTTTCATTTAAAGGCACAGGCGCAAAAACAGCTACAGTACAAGTCCCCCTAACCCAAAAATTTATATAAATGATCTGTCGTGTATTTTGGCTTAAAACTTCATATGTACATTCTGGAAACACAAAAGACTTATTTTACATATTGTAAAAAGCCCAAAATTAGAGCCCTTTAACATTTTAAGATGTTAAATACTTCCTGATCCAAGGTGGCTGAAAAACACTACAGCACTGAATATACAGAATCTACAACACATACAGCATCTAAAGACTAATAGTAAAAGCTCTTCTTATGGAGTTAGTCCCACATTATTCATCACCTGGGATTTTGTCACCTGGTTAAGTAAAGCACATTATATCTCATAGTACAGTAAATCCTACAGGAACCTCAGCACAGCAACCAAAAATAGGATAAAAAGGGGCACAATTAAGGGGCCTGCCCTCTTATACGCTTAAACATGACAGCTGTAGTACAAACAATACAGGTCTTGACAAAACGTTGCTCTAACTGGGCAAAAAAAAGCAATGATATTGAATTTGCTGTTACATTATTCATAAAAGGAATATACAGTTTTATACCATATTTTATTCATGGGTTCGCCCTCATGCAATAATGTCTTGTGAAAGAGTCTGAAGGAGCTTAGAGGAGGACAGCAGCTCAGAAAGGCCAACACAAAGAGCACAGACACGTCTAATACTGTTAACTTACTCTGGCATAGGCAGAATCCACAGAAATGTTAACAGAGCCTAACATCAATTTCTCTATTGTAACAATATCATGTTTGTGTGGGGTTACCAGTATACTAGACAAGCAAGTATAAAGACCTCTCTTGTAATAATGTAAGCAATTTTCTAGAGTGTCAAAAACAAGGTTAACAGGTAATATATTTAGAGTTTGCTTGTTCAGTCAAAAAGAAAATGTATGTTTTGAAAGGAAATGTGACAGAATGAAAGAACGACACTTGGCAACATGCACTACGCAGAAAGCATCTCAATTCCTTTCAATGCATTCCGACACACACTGATTGGACAGTCAAGAAAAACACAGCCACTGATTTGAACAGCACAGCCTAAAGATGATTGTGGAAAAGCGTTTTAGTATTATATTCTTTTTTTTTATTATTATTCACTATATGCTGTTTGGTTTTGTTCAAAGCCCTGCTTATGTGAAAAATATCTATACATTATACTATATATCTTATATGTATAATAATAATATCTTAATAATGTATCTTAACGGCTTAATTTGTTTCTTTGTTTTAGTAAATCCTGGCCATGTTGAACTTCATAATAAATTAAGATTTCATAAGAAAATAAATGGATTTTTTTATTTTCTTTATTATATCTTGAATATTACACTTAAAATAAGTGAATTATTATATTATATTATAGAAAATATTCTTTATTATATATTTTTATTTTAAATAAAAAAATAATAATTATATAAAACATTATTAGTTCATTTAAGCTATGTAATATTACCAGATTATTATTATTATTATTATTATTATTATTATTATTTATTATTATTATTATTATTATTATTATTAGTAGTAGTAGTAGTAGTAGTAGTAGTAGTAGTAGTAGTAGTAGTA
>CAIGQZ010035043.1:16438525-16451831 GCA_903798205.1 Danio tinwini | reverse complement strand
AGTAGTAGTAGTAGTAGTAGTAGTAGTAGTAGTAGTAGTAGTAGTAGCTTTTTTAAATAAAGTGTTACTACAATGTTTATATGCTATTTTAGTTTAAACTAGTTATTGTTGAAACCAAACTAGTTGACCATAAATAATTCTCTTTATATGGATCTAGCAAATTGTGGCCTACTGTATATGAATTGTCAATGAAACCCAAACGTATTACAAATGTATCTATTTACTAATTAAGGCAAATGTGGCTCTAAAATGCACTGACTTCCCCTGGAATTTGGTTATTATATGCTATATGAGTGCTTCTGTATGTTTTCCCACAAAAAGTCAAACAGATGGCTGAATGTGTTTATTACCATGCCAGACTTTGGAAATGCATTTGAATTTCATGAAGTCCTTTTTAAATTGGTTTAAAAGATGGGATTCTGAGTAAACTCCAGGTGAGGTGGAACTCACTAACACCATCATCACCTCATGAATGGAGAAAATGGCATTCAGATTTTAATATTTGGCATTGGAATAAACATCCAGCAATGACTGATCTGCAATCAGAGGATCTCAAATGTTGATGAACAAAGCATTGGGAAGTGGACTGCCCTCACAAGAGGGGATGCGTCTATATTAGTCTCTATTTGGGCCTATAAAGGGACTTTTAAAGTAATGGGTTTTAAATGCCAACAACAGTGTTAATTATCACATTTTATGCAGGTATTTCTGTCTATTTTTAGGCCAGTAAGCATTTAAATAAATGCTTAAAAGTGAGATTTTAAACACTGCTTACAAAATGTCATCTAATAGGAAAAGCTCAGTTCATTTATGTAAATAAATCAAAACTGATTTTGACATACTTTCATTTAAAAAGGATAAGCAAAAATTATTGCTGAAAAACTATGTGTGATTATGATTTTTTTTAATGTCTTATACAATAATAAGCTTCAAATTCAGATACAGACTTGCATTTTGCAGAGGCGCTGTTTATATTTTTATACATAAATGCTATGTAAATTCAATTCAAATTGCTCAGAGGAAGATATAGAAACATTGCATTCAGAATATTTTGGCATATTTTACAGAGCCGGAAATCTTTTTTTCGACCCAAAGTATTAAAAGCAATGTCTTGAACACGAACTGACAGAAAACATGACTAATTGTAGGACGTTTAACAACAAGCATTTAGCATAATGTGATATTGAATATGCTTCACAGGGTAAAAAACATTCATCTAAAGCCCTTCTGTCATCATATACAGTGTCTTTATGCAACGTTCACCATGGCTGTCAGCATTAAATTAAGCAAATCCTGTACATTTCACAGGGGACTGTACAGTAGTTGAAATTAGATTATGTTACTTGGGTATTACATGGAAATCACATTACAAGTCTTTGGTTCAACAAGAAAAAAGAAAAGAATTTGCATCAAGTAGAGGATCCTGAAAGCACGTGAATATATACATTTATAAATAATATATTTACATATGGGTCAAAGGCTTAAATGGATTTTCAAGCATCAAAACAAAGGTGTAATACAGATTTATTCATTTTTTTTCCCTGTACATTTGCATTTTTCTTTTTCCACTTATACAAAGAATGATATATGATCATATAATGTGCTTCCTTTAGCATGATTCATGGATAACACCTACTCAAATGTACCAACAATAGTTTAAATATCAAAAAAGTCTTGTTAGGCATATTTATAACAATAATTATGTGATTATATTTACGACTTTATTAAACGATCACTGTGCAACCCCAAATACTGCAGTTTAAATCTTTCCTTATACCGCTATACTTAGGCTTTACCCTCTTAAGACATTTTATAACCCTTGTGTATTGTTCAAATGTACCCTTTCGCTATGTTTGTGGCTATTTTTGCCCCATTGACTTCCATTATATCTACATTTTTGTATTGCAATGCCAGCATATAATCATGCATTTTTGATTGTTGGTGTTTTTCTCTTTTGGTAAGAGGTTGTATTTTTACTATTTATTATCAGTTGACATCGGTCAACTTTTAGATAGGCCTCTGCAGAAAAAGTTTCTGGCATTTATATGGAGTTCTATGGAGTATAACAGCAAATGATAGTGTTTGTGCATAAATACACTTACCATGTTTACTATGTTTAGAAGTGCATAGTTTGATTTATTCAGACATATCAGGGCAAGTGCACAAAGGTCACACATGCTATTATGCATATAATTACACATAAAAGTTTTTTGAATCGCAACTGATGGTCAACAGTACATATAACAAATTGTACCTCTCCCTAAAAGGTTAAAACCACCAAGAATCCAAAATGCATGATTATATCACCCGCTTTGAATGTTATCACTCGATTGAATAGGCATTATCAGTGGTTATCAGCTGATAGATTATGGGCCAGTAGGAGCCTGCTGCGCCTACTGGTAGCCTAAGAAGACTGTTATCATCCATCCACATCCCACATAATCAGCTATAATAATAGAGATGAGTCCAGATCCAGATCTGTTTTTACATTAATGTGAAGGTTGGGTTTAAGGTTGGGGTAGTGGTAGACGTAAATAAAATACAATTAATGGAAAATGTTATAAATAATATAAGTAATGATTGTGGTTAATCAGCTATACTAAAAGAGAAGACTCCAGATCCAGATCTGTTTTTACATTACTGTGATGGTTGGGTTTAAGGTTGGGGTAGGAGTAGAAGTAGACATTAATAAAAAATTCAATTAATGGGAAATTTAATAAATAATATAAATAATTCTCGCTAACTTGCGGCCACAGCCGTATGTGATCTATAGCTAATTAACCATGTGGATGGATAATAACAGCCTTCTGAGCCTACCAGTAGGCACAGAAGGTCCCTACTGGCCCATATCTATCAGTTGATATCCACTGATAATGCCCATTCAATTGAGTGATAACATTCAAATTGGCTGGTATGGCGTCATGGCTTTGCGATCAAAAAATGTCGTTATAATGGAAAAAAAATATATATATATGTGTCAAAAAAAAATATATATATATATGTGTCAAAATAAGAGTTGAAAAACACAGAGAAAGTTGTTGCCAAATTAAGACTCAAAATCACCTCAGAGGGAATACAAACATCCTCAAAACATACAAGGGTTAATTGTTTAAAATATAAAATTTAATAAGATCACTTATTATTATTTTAAGTAGAAAATACAAACAGTATAGTTTTTTTAACATAAACATGTTATGCTGAAACATGTCAATCCATATTTGAAACAATAGGCCTAGGCTTTTGACTTGCATTTAATTAGCTTTTTTATGTATCAAATTTGGTTTCTAAGACATTTTTGCATATCGAATTGAAATTCTATTTGATGTTGTTGCCAAAAGTTATCTTTGCCTCATATATTGTAATACCTTTATCACTTCAAAGGATTAGATTCCAATCCTTTCTACGAATCATCCGATATCCTCAAATTTAGTTTCTTGAGAAATGTAGAGAGATAAAATTGGAATTCATTTTCATTCAGATCATGCCGTATTTCTGAACCAGCTTCTCCACTGGGAGATGTGGATAACATCAGCAAAGTTAAGAGACTATGAAAAAGATATTAAAAAGAAAAAGCATGAGAAAGAAAGCTTTAAAACCGATATGTGCTGGATAAAAAAGTAGAAGCATTGACAAACCTGTGAAAAGACGAACAAAACAACGATATATTCCAAAGAAACGATGCTTGTGTTTTCCCACCGGCGGTCAGTATGAGCAGACAGTTGCAGTTTTCACATTCATCCAGTCAAAAGCGTCTAACCTTCTGGGGCAATTCATGTCTCTTGGAGGAGTTAGAAGTCAGTCAATGAAGCTTTTGCACCATGATATCACATATATAGTCTTGTCCATGTCTGCTGTCCAGTCAGGGACTGTGATTTCTGTTTTGAACAGGAAGGCAACCCTGGAGCAGCTCCATTTTATAGTGGTATATCTGGGTTCATTTCAGCTCAACTCCCTGCAACTACCATTAATGTAGAATGAATGCCTCTGGCAAAAGTTGAGCTGCCAGAATTATGGCTGTGAGTTTACTAGCATGCATCCATCTCTGCTGCATAAGCAAGAAAAAAAAGAAAGAATAAGGGAGACTTTCAAGTTCTAGTATAGAGGATGGAGATGAGCTGATTGAATTCATACGACTTCACACAACATAAATCTCACACTGAGTGAACATCTCTGAGATGGAATAGAGTTTTATCTTATATTTTTGAAGAAAGTTTTCTGTCAAAAAACAACAGTTGAGTCATATTCCTTTTTTTAGTTTATTTTAATAAAGTACAAATTAAGTTAATAAAAAGTAAAAAAGTAATAAAGTTTTTTTTTCCTCAAAACAACGCCTTACACTTTTATTAATATGTGTTAATTATAGTATGTCTAAAATATGTATACATTTTATATAGTGTATAAAATATGTTCAATTCAATTCAGTTCATCTTTATTTTTATAGCACTTTTACAATGTAGATTGTGTCAAAGCAGCTTAACATAGTTCTAGTAAACTGAAACTGGTGTCAGTCCAGTTTTCAGAGTTGAAGTTCAGTTTAGTTCAGTTCAGTGTACAGGTAGATTAAACACTGAAGAGCAACTCCATCGATGCACAGCTTCACAAGTCCCGAACCATGCAAGCCAATGGCGATATATACCAGTTGTCCAAAGGTGTATTCTGTTTATTTGAATTATATTCCTTTAGACCTTAATATCTGCTCTAAGAACTTTTGATAAGTTTAACAAGCATGTATTTACATATTTATTTGAAACTATGGTAATAAATAAATAAATGAACATTAATGAGCTGGTAGTACTTCTTCTAGTTTTTCATTTCTTATACAATGTACAGTATTGTTTCAAACTGTAATTTTCAGGATGTTTTCATACGGGGAAGAACATTTGTTAACACTTTAAGTTATGATTCATGCTAATAACAAATCGTAAACTAAGACTATTAGATCAATAAACTACTAATTAGCAGTAGTAGTAATTAACAAATTATTAATAATTGCTAGTAAGAAAGAAGTTGGGTTTAGGATTTGGGTAGAATTAGGGATGTATTTATAGCTACTAATAAACAGTTCAAATCTTAATAACTGGCAGGTAATGAGCCAGTATTAAATAGCATGAATTGCAACTTAAAATAAAGTGTTGCCAAACTTTTGGCTGCATAATATTGGAAAAATCTGACATTGCAATGTTTTCTTTTTCTGCAATAAATATTGTGATATATATTCACAATTTCACTGGATGACTTGAAAAGTATTTGCTATTTGGAGAGAATGTATTAATTTAGAATGATTGGCATGATTCTTTAGGGAAGTGAATCATGCATTACATGTAATAAATTACAAGCAAACACATCCATATAAGATAAGCTAAGATAAAAGTGAAATACTGTTGTTTTCGGGGGAGTCAAAATTTAGTATTCAGGTACAGAATTTGAATAATCAAATGGAAAATAACACTGCAAAAATCTTTACTGACATAAATAATTCAATAATAATTATTCAATGGGTGGGGCAGTGGGTATAGCGATGTCGCCTCACAGCAAAAAGGTTGCTGGTTCGAGCCTCGGCTGTGTCAGTTGGCATTTCTGTGTGGAGTTTGCATGTTCTCCCGTGTTCGCGTGGGTTACCCCCACAGTCCAAAGACATGCGCTATGAGTGAATTGGGTAAGCTAAATAGGCTGTAGTGTATGAGTGTGAATGAGAGTGTATGGGTGTTTCTCAGTGATGGGTTGCAGCTGGAAGGGCATCCGCTGCGTAAAATATATGCTGGATAAGTTGGCGGTTAATTCCGCTGTGGCAACCCCAGACCCCACCCGAAAAGAGAATGAATGAACGGTAAAATTTCTTATGCCTGAATGCTTTAACTTCTCTCAGGCCTTAAAAACATGTGGAAATTAAAAAACCTTCACTTAAACTCTGCAATAACTACACTCATGTGTTTCTCATGGTCAGCTATAATCATAACTTAACATTGCATATCCTCTGATGTGACTATTGTGGATATGCACATTGCGATATCAATGCTGAAACAATATATTGTGCAGCCCTAATTTTAATATCTAAGTTTCCACTATAAAGAATATTTTATAAAGAATAATAAAAAGGATAAATGTTCTTCATGGATTCATCAATGGTAATAATCAAACTTTATTTTTAAGATATTTTTAAGAGTGAACATGCATAACACCCCTAAATAGTGTAAAATAGCGGTTCCAAACTGCTAAAAATAAATAAATAAATAAAATATTAGCAATGATGGTCAAGTTTTAAATTAACAAAAATGTTCGTTGATTGGCTTACAAATACTGCATGTTCAAATGCATCTTTATATATTTTTTAGTATGCACAATATGTTCATTTAATATTTGCAAAAGAACGTAAAATCTCTGTCTAAATTTGTCTGGTCAGAACAAAAACTGCAGATTGCCTGAATAAAAATGTAAATGCGTTTTCTGGCAGTAGGTGGTGCTTATAGAAAGGCAGAAATGTTGGAAGATATTTGTTTAATGTTAGAAGGTACTTCGGGTTTATAAAGCTGTAATTACAAAACATTTTAATAATTAATAAAATGTTAAAATAATTTATTTTATTATCAAACTTATATATGTTTCATTTGTACCTTAAATTCCCTTACTGACCCTTCATGAATCTTTGCTGAGCCCAATGATGGGAACTATTGGATTGGAAGAAACGTTGCAGTGATCAGTTCTATAAAGAACCGTTTTTTATTGTACATTTTAATTCTTAAAATAATGGTTAAATTTATATTTAAGAGAGGATGTGTTTGTTGTTTTGCATGCAGACCTTTAATTTTCTCAAAATCAAATAAAAATCTACCCTGATATTTTTTTAAACATCCCAGTCACAGTCATGGAGTGTAAAGAAAGATTTAATGTTGTTTTAGGAATTTTCAGCTCAGAAAGTCAGGTCAACAGAACAGCGGCATTAATCTATTCATGTACTTTCCCTAAAGCATGTTTCTGATAGCACTTATTTTTAGGTGAAGAAGGAAATAATGTTTGATGTCCTACTAGCCTGAGGAGGGAGAGTCTGGATAATGCTTGTTCAACTGTATAGAAGGTCATACAAGGCTATGTTTTTCTTCTTTCCCCTGCTCTCCATATCTCACGGTTGACTGTGAACATTTAAAATTTAAATTTAATGGTAAACTGAAGCCTGATTCACAGAAGGATAAGGACAAAATTAAGCTTTGGTTAAAGACGACATGTCCCATTTTTGTTTTTAATTTACTGAAGTCATTTACAAATACAAAGAAAGCTTTTTAAAATGCAAGTTAAAATACTTTACAAATCATTGGAGAAAATAAAGTGTTAAAATATGGGTAATATAATGTTCCATTTTCATTTATTTAAGGACAAATTAAATAGCAAATGAAATATTGAAATGAATGTGATCATGTTATATTTGGTTTTAATTTTAAATTATTAAAATTAATTTAATAACAAACCTTTTTTAACCTGTAAGTTTAGGATTTAACCCTCCTATTTACCTAGGGGTCAATTTGACGCCATTGAATAATGCATAACTGTATACCAGTAAATACATACATGACATATAAACACTGTAAAACCCAATAAGTTAAGGTAGCTTAAACCATTTTAGGAATCAATTGCAACAAACCATTTGAGTAAAAAAAAAAAAAAAAAAAAACTAATATGAGTACTGTGAACTTACTTAATTTAAGTTGAAGTAATGAGGTATTTAATTAACTCATTATCTTCAACACTGAGTTCAAAACTCTTTAACTTTCAGTAAGTTTTGAGTTAACTACACTCCTTTCATTTGGCCAACTCAACTGTTGGGTTTGGTGTATGTTTTTTTTTTTGCTTCAAATGCAATTACTTTTCCTAATTTAATGTGGATAGTTCTGTAAACATAAAATTAACATGGACATTTTTTTCAGTGTCCTGTCATTTTGTAATCAGGGTGATCCTAGTGGTAATTTAGGGATATTTTTTGGTGGTTTGCCAATTTAGCAATGGGTAATCTAGATGTATAAGGGGCAAGGAGTTGGAGAGTGGGGATTGGGTTATTACTAGGGCTATTTAAGAAGTCAACCATGACATAAATTACTTTACACAAGTCTTTTAGTCAAAATGAAATAAAGATTTGGCCCCAAAAGTTAAAAAGTCTTACCAGAATTGTGGGTTAATGGGTTAAGCATTTTGACAAACAGTTGCAAAATATAAAGAGTGAATACAGTCCCAACTAATTATTTTTGGGGTTGTTATATGTTATAATTATTATAATCATTATTATTATTATAAAGCCTAACAAGATTTTTGGAATATATGGAATATGTAAGCCAAATTAAATTCTCTAAATCATAATAAAATCTAAATGATTCATGAAAAATGTATAGGTTTTTTGCTTATAAAAAAATTAAACAGAACTCATTCTAATTACATTTTATTGCTTATTATTGCTCTTAATGTAAATATTTTTTATATGGGCGATCAATTTGATTTGAGATGTGATCTTTCCCTAATCCTCGCTATTCATTTCTTTGACCAGTTGATGGGGCTGTAGAGTCACAGTGGAACGTCTAATAAAATAATTGGCTTAATCAGTGGTTCAGGGTTGCATTAGGATTGCATTACCATGCAACAGAGTTTAAAAAAAATATGAAATAATGCTGTAAATAATAAAGAGGGCTCCTGGACTGTTATAGCTGCTTTCGTTCATTGCTTCCTTTGAACTATATATTGCTGGCAAACAGGATAATTTGTATTTGTAAGTAATCTGCTGCAGTGGTGTTTGTATATTTTAAGGTGTAATCTATCTCAAACAGAAGGAAACACAAGGGCCCGCAGTGTTTGTGATCGCACTTGAATGGTTGACTTATTCCCCGCTGCTTCACTCTCTTCCACCTTCTGTCTGCGGCGTACAGATAAGGCCGTTGTTGTAAGGGCTGTAATATGTTGTATCTGAGGTTAAGGTTAGATATCGTGCAAATAATCCTCTGGGGGCTTTGAAAAGCTGTGTTATTCTTGTCACTCTCCTGTTGTCTTACTCCTAGCAGCTACTTGCCATTTAAAATGAGTAATGAGCGGCATAACAATGCCAAATTAAAGCAAAAATACTTGTTTCATGGTTTATTTGTGATTTGACTTGTGATATTTCCCTTTTATTTGGATTAGGACCGCAGTCGCCCTTGAAAATGTAGGGGGTAAATCATCTCATGTTTAAATAGGGAAATAATGGTGGGAAACTAAGCTTTTCAAGTATCTGGGGGAAATAAACTGTTTTTTAATATCTGTACCATGCATTAGTTAACTTCCATTAAGTAAGGCCTAGAGCTCAAGACATATCTTGTGCTTCATTATACACATTATGGATTTGTTTTAGTTAAGGATTAGGAATGTCTCAAGCCAATATCAAACATATGAAACTCTGAGTTTCTTTCAATAATAACAGTTTGATATGACAAATAAAAGCCAGACACTGGACTAAATACCATGTATTTTTTTCTGGTGTAGCTCATGCAACGTTGATGCAAAACTGGCGCCATGACGAACATCAACTGCTGCCTTCACTGTATTGCATCGTTTCTGGATGAAGAGAGCTGTAATGGTGTGTTGTACAGTAAGTGGGCTCTATCATACACTGGCTGCAAGTGTTTTTGACTTGTTTTAGTCTTGCACAGGTATCATTTTCACATTTTGTGCTACTTTGTATAAATAGCAAATACATTTGCTCACCCATAGACGTGGTGGTCTGAAAGGTATGTTTTTTAAGGTGTTTTAGGCTTTGCTATTTTGAGATATTTGCTATTATCAGGTACACCTCATGTGCTTTAGTCAGTGTTAAAGGCTAACAATGTGAGTTTGAATGCCATTTTACATGACATTTATTGCCATACTACCGAAAGCAGCAGCAGATTACTGTTTGAAACTGAACTTTATACTGTGACATATTATGTGTTGGCTTGCACTGACATAATAGTGCAAGCCAACAACGTTTCCTGGTGAGATCAGGCTATATATATATATATATATGAGATTAGAATACATGTTAGCTAAATGATTTTATATGGAATATTCTCAATAATATTTGTAAAATAAACATAGGCCCTTATATGTGTCATTTATATATATTTGAATTAATATGGAAACCAAGTGCATGCTTTTACCAAAACTAATATTGGATTTTTTTTAATGCGTGTGCGTGTAAAACAATATAATTTGCACAAAAATAGTTACTCCACCCTGTTTAGAGCGTCTCTTATTTTGCTTCACAATTTTTTGTTGTTCCCCTTAGCCAGACTGATTTTCCTATATGAATGTCTATTGTCACCTGCAAAACATTGTCGTCATGACTCTCTCTCAGCGCTGCATATCACATTAGCATGTAGCGAGTGAGGTGCTGCCTAGAAATCAACAGGATTATATGCATCTGTGGCTCGCTGGCCGCATCCTCTCAGTCCTCTTGTGAATTTTGCCAAGCTGGCATCTCTTCTGCAGTGTAATTTAATGCTTCTCCATCTCTAAGAAAAAGCCTCCCTTACTCACCCAAAATAGCAGTGTTTTTCTGCACCCCACTGCGATATGAACACTGTTCGGATCATTATAGCTCAGAGGCAGAAATAAATGGCAATATCGTGTGCGGTGACGGTGCTGCGGTCTGCATGGGATGGTCAGAAGCCATCTGTGCGAACAGTGCTTCTGGTGCCTGTTAATTTCCTCATGAAAAGCTCGTTCTCGTATCTTTAATTAGTTAAAGAAGATTTAGTTAATAATAGTTGATGGTGAAACCCCAAGGGTGTCTAATATGAAAATGGTTCTCTTCAGCGAGGTATTCATTTTTTGTCCATTCATTATTTCCCCTTTGGGCTTATAGTCCAATATTACATTTTACAGTGAACCTTTCAGGCTGTGGGGGGTTCAGCGAAGACAGTCTTGGTGTGTCTGACAAGAATTTCAATCACACAACAGCTGATATTTGCTGCAGATTACTGCATTGATCAGAGTTTATTTATTTTTTAGAAGAGAAATCATTACTGAAGAGGCTCTTGAATGTTTTTTTACAGTCACATCAGCGCTTTTCTATTTTCTTTTGCTTTTATCTTATCTCGAAGGTCCTTATACTTCACTGGCAGCATGACTGAGCCACAAATATTTATATTCAATTTTAGGAATCTAAGAAACTTTTCAATGTTAGAATAAACCAAAAAATACTGTTAAAAATGAGGATGTTTTCTAAAAGGTCTCACCTCACTCCTCTTGTATTTCATTGGCTGGACGAACATATAATTGCACCCCAAACTCACGCTATTGGTCATGACAATAACTGGACTATTGTGAGTTCCACAATACTGTACCTTGTTGATGTTATCCAATAATGTTATCCATGCTGGCAGGAGTATGTGTCTATACACTTTTGCTTCATTAATGCTTAGGTATGTATGTATAGTTTTATTTTAAGCTTGGTCATGTGACTGATCATAACTATATGCAAACCCGCTGTCGATTTGTGCTACCTTGTCAGATTGTCCTACCCTCAAAAATATTTTTTTGCTTGTTCAAACTGCTTATTTAAAATAAGCTGAATCAACACAATTCTTGAGATTTCATTGGGACAACTTAAATCTTTTATGTTCAATCCACACAAATTTGTTAAAAGTGTTAAGTTAACTTAATCGATTAGTGTTGGGACAACATGAATGAATTGTATGGAACCCTGCATTTTTTACAGTGTACCTCCCATTCAAAAAATAGGCAGCACGTTTTGATGATGCAATATGCTACCCATCAGATTATGCTACCAGTGTAAATATAAATGTGGAGTAGTGTGATATGAAGCTGTAATATCGCCCTAACCTACCTAATCCCTAACCCAAACCTCAGAATCATTTAAATACAGTGTTGGTAGCAGAATCTGATGGGTAGGATAAAATGTCAGGACACCGGCAGCTGAAAGGGAAATGCATTTAAACATGTTAAGTTGTTTGTGGTTGGTATTTAAATAAAAAAAGATTTTTGAAAAGCTTTTGCTCACTGCAGTTGTATTGATTTGTATTAATAAATAATAATATTGTAAAATCATATTTCACTTAAAATTAACAGTTTTCTGTTTGGATATATTTTAAAAACTGAATTTTCAGTGTCATTACTCAATGACTCAGTTTGCATTGACATCAGTAATCAAATTATTTGCCTTACTCTGAGTGTTTACATGAGTTGCTTTTTAAATGTTCCTTTCATGATCCCGTTTTACATGTTATAGCACATAAATTGATTAATATCATTGCGTCACCACGCAATCCATATTTTCTCCAGAGTTTTATGTAACTTCAGGTGTTTCATTTTTAATTTGTCGACTTTAACTGCAGTTTGACAAACAAGATATTGGATGCGAGTATGAACTGCTGGAAGAGTGTTGTTTTAAAAAAAATTTGATACGCGTCGTATGGGAAAAAACACCCCTCCACATTTCATGATGCAGGTGTCTGTGGGTGCAGAGAATAATGTCAAACAGCTGTGTGTCTATAGAGTATCCTGTTGCAAAATGCGGTGAAAATCCTACACAACGGTAATAGTTTAATTAAGGTGTTTCAATATAGACGGCAAAACCTTTTTCAGGTAGTGTACAGAAAATGCTTTATTCTAACCTGAAAATGAGGTTAAACTACTGTATTTAAAGTTCTTAGGTAACACTTTTAAATATCAATTGCCACTATGAACTGGCTTATTACTTGCTAATTATTAAGATATTGGCTGTTTATTAATACTTACAACATAAAACGATCTTAATCTACATCCCCAATGCTACCCATTTCCCAAACCCAATCCCAAAGTTATTATTTGTTGTTCCTAAAACTTGAAAACTAAATGAAAAGGTTAGCTAAGCTAAAGCTAAGTAAGCTAAGCTAAGCTAAGCTAAGCTAAAAGTGCCACCGCCAGACTAGGAGATTGGCTAAATAGATTAAAAAACGGAAAAACTCAACTGTTTCTAGAGGAATTAATTTAAGTTCTAGATGAAATGAAAATGCATATGTTCTTGTGAATAATTAAACAAACAAGCATGCTATAAGAAGAACAAGTAAATTATTCCCTGAAGGCTAAACCATGACATTCTAGGCTGTGACACAAACAGATGTTTTGAAGGCACCACAATCTTTTTTTTCCCAAGAAAATCAGCCTACAAATGACTTGCTCACTGTTTTCTTTAAATGGTTCAGACAGGACAAGTATAATAACATCAAACAAATTACACACTACCTGCAGTATTTGAACCTGCAACACAAACACACACACACACACACACACACACACACACACACACACACACACA
>CAIGQZ010035043.1:16418671-16438515 GCA_903798205.1 Danio tinwini | reverse complement strand
CACACACACACACACACACACACACACACACACACACACACACACACGCACAAAGGCACGAGTGAAAGGTCATAAACAACTTTCATCTCTTCTCCTTCCTCTTCTTTGCTCCTTTAATATTTGCTGCACGTTCATCAAGAGCGAACAACAGAACGAGTTTACATGACAGACAGTTTTTTTTGTCTTTGATATGGTGCAGATTGTCTCTGGATAAGGTTTCTGTGGTTGGAACAGTAGCGATTAGACTTTGGTGAATTTTTCTCATTTGTGTGTGCTCAGCGGGGGGTTTGTGAGATCTTTGAGCGCCTCTGACTTTGAACGTTCCTCATCTGAAGCTGCAATGTAAATCAAACTGTAACTTCAGCAAGGTGAACTCTGAAACACAAAAGCCCTTTGCTTCTGTAGTAGCCTCTGCTAGTCCAAACACGTACCTGCATATACGTGAATGGAGAAAGTAAAGATGTGAGGTGTATAGTTGAGATGGGGATTTATTATATTATATTATATTATATAATATTATATTATATTATATTATTTTATATTATATTATATTATATTATATCATATATTGTATCATAATATATTATATTATATTATATCATATATTGTATCATATTATATTATATTATATTATATTATATTATATTATATTATATTATATTATATTATATTATATTATATTATATTATATTATATTATATCATATATTGTATCATAATATATTATATTATATTATATTATATTATATTATATTATGAATTAGTGTGTATTTTTTATTAACAGTCTAATACATTAGCTGAGTTTGTCATTTTTTCCTTTATTTTAGTATCTTTTAGCAATAGCTTTTATTTGTAGTGTGAGTTATTTTTATATATTTATTTTCTGGTTTCACTTTATTTTAGCTTGCATTTTAGCAAATATGTTGTGTTTTTTAGCTTGTGCTTTTTTATTTATACATTTTTATTCTATTAATTTATTTCTATTTTTTATTATTTTTTATTTTGTGAAGTTTTTAATTAAACTACTTTCGAGAGGATCACGTGCTTATGATATAAACATTAGCTAACATGATTCTCCACTCAGATGATTTCTAACTCACTATAAATAACCAGAGTTTCTTACCACAGTTATTTTCGTCTTGAAGAATCCCCTCTTACGTCCCTACTTTTCCTTCATTTTTCTAGATTGGGCGACATGGCGGCCCAGTGATTAGTACGGTGGCTGGGAAGTGCAAAACAATATCACAAAGTGTGAAACACTTTTACAAAGCTTGGGACAAATTTACATTTTGAAAAACATTTTTATCTATCATAAAACACAATTACATAGAAAAAACTATTTTACATTTTAGAAAAAAATTTACAAGACGCAAAACACTTTTACCAGTCCCGAAACAAATTTCCAATTACAGATTCTTGACCAAAAGGAAATGTACCACACACCGGAAGTGATGTGGCATGTACTGCACACCGGGAGTGACGTGGGGAAAAGTGTTGTTGTCATTGGTGCTGAGCGCGGTAAATTCGTGTTGTGGAGTAAATGGCGTAAATAAAGTTTATGGTGACAGAATGTGGACTGCGGTCGAGGGATGTTTTGCCCGTTTTGTGGCAAACACATGAGCAGCTTAACACGGTTTAGCTTTTTGTGTGGTCGGTGTTTGGAGTTTATAAAGGACCGGACCAGACTGAACTAGACATATTGCATCAATGTGTTCATTATTTTAACAAGGGACACTTAAACGCTGTAATCGTGGACATGATGTCAAGTGTACATGGTGTAAACATCTGCTTGAGGACTCTTAAAAGTAAACTGAACAAAGCCGGTGTTACAGTTTAACTGGTGACCGTGTTAACTGATGACCCTTTCCAGATGTAAACTATTCACGTTTGCCGATTGACAGATTCGTCACTTTTTCACAGTAACAAAACATGCTCATACCAAATAAAGATTCTTATTACTTGTTGTCAGTGTCATTGTAAACATTATTGATTTTAATATTTGTGTGGCAGAACAGTATATAACCAAAATAATGTAAATAAATGATTATTATTGACATGTAATCAACGGGATTCAAACCCAAGTTAAAAGGTTCAGCATGAGTATCAATAGTCCTATCTAACTGAGCTGTTCAGAACTAGATGTTGAAGCTGGTTTTGATATCTTTATTAGTCAACATATGCTGTGCTTTGATTGATTCCATGTACTTGCGTTTACATGTTTCTACAAACTCTCACGCTGATATTTTCTCAGTATAGCTTTAAATGACAAAATAATGTTTTATCACACTTGGTCAAACCATGGTTCTTATAGTGGTAGACTCATGTTAACCTGTGTCTACAAAGTCACACGAGCTGATATTTTCCGGTGTGTGGTACATTCCTTTCCGTAAAGAATCTGTAATTGTAAATTTGTTTCGGAACTGGTAAAAGTGTTTTGCATCTTGTTAATTTTTTTCTAAAATGTAAATTTGTTTCGTCCTTGGTAAAAGTGTTTTTTCTATGTCATTGTGTTTTATGATAGGTAAAAATGTTTTTCAAAATGTAAATTTGACTCGAGCTTTGTAAAAGTGTTTTACACTTTGTGATATTGTTTTGCACTTCCTGGCCACCGTAGATTAGCACTGTTGCCTCACAGCAAGAATGCCACTGGTTAAAGTCCTTACCAGGCCAGTTGACATTTCTGTATGGAGTCCAGAACAATTGACTGAAACAAATTGGCACCATAGATGAGCTCTTAATCAGCAGTATATCTCTCCATAGCAATCTTTAATTTGTCATTAACCATAAATAAGCAGGGGCGTTCTTGACACCTACCTGAGCTCAAACTCCCCTCTTGCCCTGCAAATGGGAGGGAGCCCCGGGCTCGAGGATCTTATGAACTCAGGGCTCTCTCCTGGGACAGCATGCCAAACACTCTTGATAATCAATCATCCAGTGTGAACTCTTGAAAGTGGTTTTACATTTTTTTAATACTTTTATTATTACTTTTACTTTCATTTATATTAAATGTATATAATATATATATATATATATATATATATATATATATATATATATCAAAATTTTTTGTTCTATTTTAATTGTGATCATTTTATTTGTACGTAAGTAAACTAAATGAAAGTGGGAAATTTTCCCTTGTAAACTAGATTATATCTTTTATATGCATCATATATTTTTCATTTAACCTTCATTTTAAATTACAAACATTATACCTTTATGTTTTTACTTGATCTAAAACTGTATAACCCAGTTTCGAAGTGTAGAATATATTAATAATAAACACAATTATAAATTTTGTGAAATCGAGCTGGATGTGCAACATAAAAAAATTATATATGGGAACTCATTTGTTGTCTATTACCAGCACAGCCATTAGACGTGTGAAGAGAATCAGGCACCCTGGAAAAAACATTTCCTGCTGTGCAACAAATATGTTCCTCTCCTCGTCATATTCTCAAGGTGATTAATTAGCATTAGGCTGAGGCATGCAAAATTCATGATGGACACGCTTAAACAGGGTAAAACAACTGTGCACACTGGTAGATAAGGGACAGTTTTGTCAATCAAAGAGGATTGGTTAATATATTAAGGTGAGACTGCAGGCAAATCTGTCAATTTTGAGATTTGGGATATAATGTTTATTTTAATTCAGTCCGAAGTAAAGAAAACATCAACAATACACATTTAAATGTTTTATTAATGTTTTACATTTTATTGCACTTTTTTCCTTTGTGTCTGTAGATTTCAGTTATTATATATACTTATATATATTTCCTCAAAATGACTTTTTTTTCTGCCATAAATCTCCAATTCAGCAGCATTTGCATATA
This sequence comes from Danio tinwini, assembly GCA_903798205.1. Taxonomy (NCBI): domain Eukaryota; kingdom Metazoa; phylum Chordata; class Actinopteri; order Cypriniformes; family Danionidae; genus Danio; species Danio tinwini. Next base: position 16,434,686 of record CAIGQZ010035043.1, on the reverse strand, counting down.
GCAAACTTTACAGTTTAGTTCACATCTACACTTACCGGCCACTTTATTAGGTACACCTTACTAGTACCTGGTTGAACAAACTTTTGCCTTTAGAACTGCCTTAATCCTTCAAGATGATTTGCGCTTTATGACATGGCACATTATCCTCCTGAAAGTATCCATCAGAAGGTGGGCACACTGTGGTCATAAAGGGATGGATATGGTCAGAAACAATTCTCAGGTAGGCTATGAGGTTGACACAATGCTCAATTGGTACTAATGGGCCCAAAATGTGGCAAGAAAATATCCCCAACACCATTACACCACCACCACCAGCCTGAACCATTGATACAAGGCAGGATAGATCCATGCCTTTTTATGTTGTTGTCTGACCCTACCATCCGAATTTCACAGCAGAAATCGAGACTCATCAGACCAGGCAACGTTTTCCCAATCTTCTATTGTCCGATTTTGGTGAGTTTGTGTAAATTGTAGCCTTAGTTTTGTGTTCTTAGCTGACAGAAGTGGCACCCGTTGTGGTCTTCTGCTGTTGTAGTCCATCCGCCTCAAGGTTGGATGTATTGTGCTTTCAGAGATGCTTATCTCCATACCTTGGTTGTAACGAGTGGTTATTTGAGTTGCTGTTACCTTTCTATCAGCTAAAACCAGTCTAGCCATTCTCCTCTGACCTTTGGCATCAACAAGGCATTTGCTCCACAGAAATGCTGCTCACTGGATATTTTCTCTTTTTCAGACCATTCTCTGTAAACCCTAAAAATGGTTGTGCAAGAAAATCCCAGTAGATCAGCAGTTTCTGAAATACTCAGACCAGCCCGTCTGGCACCAACAACCATGCCACGTTCAAAGTCACTTGAATCACCTTTCTTCCCCATTCTGATGCTCAGTTTGAACTGCAGCAGATCATCTTGACCAAGTCTACACACCTAAATGCATTGAGTTGCTGTCATGTTATTGGCTGATTAGAAATTTAAGTTAACGAGCAGATGGACATTTTTAAACATGTTTATAAATAATTTGCCTGAACATTTAATTCTGCAAGAACTAAAAAAATTATTTTGTTTCTGGCTTTTTTGTGTGTGTGTTTTTTAATGCAGTGTTTCCCAACCCTGTTCCTGAAGGCCCACCAAAAGTACACATTTTCAACCTCTCCCTACACACCTGAAACACACCTGAATCAACTCATCAGAACATTAGAAGAAACTCTAAAACCTGAAATGAATGGCTTAGATAAGGGAGACATCCAAAATATGTACCGTTGATGTGCCTCCAGGAACAGAGTTGGGAAACACTGTTTTAATATGCTATTAATTTATGTAAATAGTGCACATTTAATGAAATAACACCTCACTTTCATATTTAATCATACCATTTTTCAAACTTAGAGTACGGATTAGAACTTATAATACAAAAAAATGTTAATCAATGGGAAAGTATGACTGTTAGTTGTTCTCCTATTCATCTGCAGCTTTAGTGCCTTAACATGTTATTTTGTCATCAAAATCTTTCCAGCACTATGTGGATGATGCATATATGGTGGCGGCAGATTTTTTCACACCACTGGGTATGGCGTTTAACTGTGCAAAGAAAATATCCTACATGACCTTTCAATTCCCACTGAAATCTACCTATTTTACTTGCTTTCCGATTCCTTGAAACCATCTGTCAAGTCAATCTGTTTAGAATCTACCGGGAAACTTTAGTAGCCATGGGGGAATCCTGTTTGCAAAAAAAATATAAAAATAAATAAATTGTGTTTGTGAATATAGTAGCAAAACGTTTCATGTCCATATGCATTCACTGGCTTAATACCTCTGTAACCAGTTGCCTTATGCTTTAGATTTGGTAAATGGATTGGCTTATGTTTCATTGGTTCATAAAGAGCAGTTGGTGTTTGATTCAGCATGCTGTTCGTTTGTTCAAAGTAGCTGACATCTGTTTCATACTTTAGTAATGCCTTAAGGAGGCTTTGTGGTCTTCTCGGGCTGATTCAGAAAGCTAATCCTGAATTGTTCATCTGAGGCTTTGCATGCTTCTGATTTTATTTTTCAGGGACTTCTATAAAAAGTATAATATAAAAAGCATACTAGCTACAAGAGGTATGTCGCACATATAAAAACCACTGGAGTATACCTCATTGTTTATGTACATGAAATAGTACAGTGATGCAAAACAAGAACAACAACATTTACTGATGATGGAATAAACAAAAGACATCACATACCACATCCACTCACTTTGGGCTCCTTTAAGCTTTTGGGCCTTATTCCATGCAGTTCATCTTTATTTCTATAGCACTTTTACAATATAGATTGAGTCAAAGCAGCTTAACATAGAAGTTTCAGTAAATTGAAACTGTGTCAGTTCAGTTTTCAGAGATGAAGTTCAGTTCAGTTTAGTTCAGTGTGGTTTAATTTTTACTGCTGAAAGTCCAAACACTGAAGAGCAAATCCATCTATGCGCAGCTCCACAAGTCCCAAACCAAGCAAGCCAGTGGCAACCGTGGCGAGGAACAAACTTCACCAATTGACAAAAGTGAAGGAAAAAACCTTGAGAGAAACCAGGCTCAGTTGGGCACAACCATTTGTCCTTTGGCCAAACTGAGTGTCTCCTAATTCTCCAGCGAAATGTGATTACCATGATATTCTCTGTGTGATACTTAAAGAATCTCTTCGATAAACTCCAGTGATACTCCCGTGACCTCCAAAAAAAAAAAACAGAGCAACTCTGTGTGATATTCTAAAGATCTATTTAAAAATTCTATGTAATACATCAAGGATTTCCTAGATAAATTCTGGTCCTCCAGTTCTACCTTGAGGTAATGGTGCTGACATCAGCGTCCTGGACCCCAGCTAGAGCCTCTAACCCATCAGCTTTTCTTTGGCTCCTTGATGTCCACAGTTCGAGTACTGGTTTGGACAGAGTGTAGTTCCAAATCGGCTGGAGAAATAAGAACCGGTAGCATCACTGGCTGAGGACATGGTTACAGTGACCAACGAGATGAACAGAAACTGTTTTGAGTGTCATATTTGAAACAGCAGAATACAATGAAGAACATATTACATCTAATCACTGCCCATGCAAATTATGCCATGCTGAACAAAAACGTTATTCTTCCTTGTATTCTTCATCTATACAAGCTTTAGCATGCTGCATGAACACATTATTATTCCTTGTAATCTCTGTCTATAGCGCTGCATAAAAACATAGGATATACTGTGTTTGGATGTCAATGTAAGTTTACAATGTTATTAACATTCATAACAACTATAGACTGTAAAAAATATGGACGAAGCATCAGTGACGTCACCCATAGGTTTATGAAAAACGCTAATTTAGCTACAAGTGGGCGTGGCAAATATTGTCTGTGCTAGTAAATGCAAGGCTATTTATGAAATCCAGGCATAACAGTGTACGACAACAATTCAGATGACTGTTCTAGAGCCTACAGCTAATCAATCTGTCAGATTCTGGAGTGCTTTACAGTTCTAAAGAAAACTATAATTCATAAAAAAATGATCTTACATAAAACAGATACATTCAGATAAAAGTGTGAACGGGCCTGTACTTTACTGTACCTGTACTGTACTGTACTAGTAAATATAATAAAATACAAGTGGACTTTCTTAAAACCCACAACTTATATCAAGCAGAGAGGTGTACAAACAATCTTCTTTTATTAGACACTTAAACAGATAAAAAATGCATTCATATTAAACATGTAATCCCTTACAATGAGTCACAAAAACAATATGATTCTGTTTGTATAGTAGCTGTTAGTGGCCACTGATAAATCACACTCAATGTTACACAGGATATACCAACATTTGGGAAAGATAAAGGAAAAAGAAAAAAACGCAACCCAACACTTCAATGCAAACAAAACCCTCAAAACGAAAGCACACTCCTTACTACTAAAGAAAGAAAAACTAACCCACACTCCCAACCCTCCACATATAAGACAATCCTTGCTATTAATATCGAATTTAAGAAGATGAACTATAACAGCAGCCATTCACAGTTTTCACAAACAAAATACAAACCCACCAGATATATAGTTAGATCAAAACACGCACACACATACACGCATACTCACAAACGCGCCAACATCAAAAGAATAAGCACACCCTCACACCATATGCATGCACAAACAACCACACACTCTGCCTTGATGCTTTTTTCCTAATGTCTGAGTTTATGCACCCTAGTTTAAAATTGCACCTAGGCCTACAGTTATGTTAGTCCTTTTCATTTTCAAGTTCGGAAAAAATACGTACTTTTAGAACCATTTTGCTTTCCGTACATCCACTTGTGTTTGGGTGTGTCGGCACACGCCGTTAGCGGACACGCTTCGTAGAGGGGGAACTGGAATTCCAGAAGGGAACAGAATCAACTGCTACACCGGGTCACACACAATCAGGTGCCCGAGAAGAAAAGCAAATCACTTCTTCGTAGTGCAATTGGGTCGCCAGACAGCAGCAAAACAGCAACGGGCAATCTCTATAAAACAATCGTTCAATAATCATTATTCGCATGTTAAAGTTTAAAATCACATTTCTAAATAAAACACTAACACTTACAAACTTTCGAATGAGAACTTACCCGCAACACAGTTAACTGGCTCTCAACACAAATGTTGAGTAATCCACCGATCACACATGGATATCGCTAAAAGAACGATTTACTATTAATTAAAAGCACTAGAAATCTCCAAATAACCGGAGACATAAACAGAAACATACCCTGTCACGCACTGATGCAATTGCACTTCCTCAGGCCCATGAAAGTAGAAGGAGAATTAGAGAAGAAATAACACATAAAACAAAACAAAAATTGCAGCTGGAATTGGCTAAGGTGACTTGACTGCGACCACCGAGACCTATCTGTCACTCAAGTGGCCACGCCCTTAATTGTGTAGACTTAATATAAATGAAATGAATGAGTTTTAAAAAAATTAACCCTCATCACAGTTGTCATAAAGGGTAATATTAGCTAAGTGCACTAAAACCATCCTTTGTACAAGGCTGTAAACATGTTTTTATTAGCTGTAAAATTGGCCAATTTAGCATGGCAGTCAGTGAACATCTGGAGTCAGATGGCCAGTTGATGAATTGCAGTTTCAGTTACTTCCATATTTGCTTCAGGAGGAAGAGCAGAATGTTGCCACTTGAAAGCAACACATCATTGATGCCATGTTTGTATTTGCGGCTTTCCCATTTGTGTTGAAGGTATGCAGTGATGTAAGACAGGTCAAAAAGAAAGCAGTTCTTAGAAGGCTATTTAGATGAATCAGCTCTGAACCAGCAATGGCACTGAGTCTGAACTAGCACCTGTTTCACATTGGGTTCCCTTGTAGCTTGACTATAAACATCATCTTGCAGTCACCATGGGATTTCAGGTCTCCAGCTACACCTCATCTTTCCAATCTCTCATAGTCTCTACATCTGACCTCAGCAAAGGACATGAATAAAATAAACTCACCTTTCTGCGAATCTCCTTGTGAAACTACAATGACATCCTAGTGAATTCCTGTCATTTCGGTTTGAAACTAATATTCTCCTTGAGGAACTCCTGTCATTTCAGTTTGATTCTCCAGAAATCCACTAGATATTTCACCCTGCAAGTAATCTTGCCACACTTACCTTTACTGTTGTCTTGCAGTGGTTTCCAGCCACACTCTCCACTCCTCTTCTCTCTCCATCCTAGAAACACAAGAGATATTCATATCAGTGATTGCCATCATCTTCTCATCCTGCATCTCTTATCTACTTTTGCTTGCTTGTATTGCCATTCAAACGTGTTTGAGTTCATCAAATCTTAAGTCTATACACAGCACTTGACATCTATTTAAGTCTAAAAAGGTATGCAATTTTGAAATTACAAGTTGTAAGTGAGCAAAATGTTATTTTTCTCTAGTTGTTCCAACCTTTTCATATTCTGATCAGGGAGCATGCATTTTTGAATTCATTTAGACTGAGGTTCTTCCAGAGATGTTTTAACCCTACCATGTGCTGTAGTATGTGATGTACAAAAAACAACATAGAAAAAAAATCAATAAGCAAACTGACAAGTAACATACTCCCTTTAAGCTAGCAAGTTCACTCAGCAGGTCGTCTTGTTAAAGCCTCCAGGCAGCCAGTACATATCTACTTGAATGGAAAGCTGTTTGTCAAGATTGCCTCATATGCCATATCAGAAATACAATCTGGCAAGCTCTGCATTTTGCTTCTTCAGCTTAAATAATGTTAAAAACAACATTTTCAGGAGCTATTGTACATTCACCAGTAGGTACACCAGTTCGGCTGCTTAACATGAATATCTAATCAGCCAATAACATTGCAGCAACTGTGTATGTGCTGTAAATCATTCATTCATTTCCCTTTGGCTTAGTCCCTTATATTATAAACTGCCAACTACTACGGCCTATGTTTTATGCAGCGGATGCCCTTCTAGCCACAACATTGGGCAACATCCATACACTTTCACACACACACACACACACACACACACACACACACACACACACACACACACACACACACTATGGCCAATTTAGTTCATCCAATTCACCTATACCACATACTGCATGTTTTTGGACTGTGGTGGGAACTGGAGTAACTGTAGGAAACTTCCACGGAAACACAGAGAACATTCAAACTCCACACAGAAATGCCAACTGGCCTAGTCGGAATTAGAGCCAGTGACCTTCTTACTGTGAGGCAACAATGCTAACCACTGAGCCACCATGCTGCCCACATGCTATATTTTGTCCCCTATACCCTCATTCACCATTCCCTATGTTAGTACACTAATATAATATACTTGAAGGAGTGATTGTAAATGAGTGAGTGAATTGGAGCATGTTTTGTTTGTGCTTTGCTGATTGTTAAACCCCTCAGACAGATTAGATTTTAATCTTCTTGGTCAAATCCTGGGATAGTTATTTAACAATTAGCAAGCTGTCTATTAGTAATGAATCAAAGTTTTTTGATTCATGCCATGTATACTCTACAAATGTTACTTTTCTAATATTTTATTTTAAAACACACTGATATGATTCTGCTGTGAAAGCTATCTTGTTTATTCTGACTTTATTTTAAGGTTTTATATATATATATATATTACACACACACACAGAACATGAACAAACATTGGCTCATACTGTAGACATACAAAGGACAATATAAAGGGAAAACAAAAAAGAAAAGAGACAAAATTGTATAGTCACAAACGTACAATTAAAACTAGAGAGTATGACTTAAACCTCACTGAATTGTTCTTGAGAAATAGATTTGTCAAATAAATGAAGAAATTTATCTTAATTGACTGAAGGAAGCAAAATGCCCCTTGACTTAAAGATCCTTGATAAAACACAATCTGTTTTCCCTCCAAACATAATATGTTTTATCGGTCAATGCTGGTAAGAATGAATGATTCAGATAGATTGATGCATATACAGAGGTCTCTGGTAGGGTAAGAGCTTTACTTATTTGGTTAAAAATTCTTGTTGAGTTTTTCAATAACAAACTCAGTTTATTTAAAACTTTAGGCTTGTCTAGTTTAGAGAACAACATCGCCGTTAGGGAGGTCCCTAAAGCCAAATTGGCCTCCACTTGCACCCATAGAGGGGTTTCTGCTGCAGAGGTAACCGGTTGGATGCTATCTTGTGCAGTGCATTGTGGTATTAACTGAGTGCACTTCAAAATGTCCATGCTGAAATGGCTGCTTCCTCAAATAGTGCACAATTTAAGGGTATAGAAGCAATTTTTGATACAGCCATGGTAGGATGATCTGATGTTTAAACAAAGCATCAGAATGACAAAGAAAAGTTGTCATGTTTTGGCTGTGTATTTAAAAATGGTGCTTCTTGTGTCGTCCTTTTATACTGTCTTTTACTATTTTGACAGTGGAAATGGAAATAATTGCTTACTGTACTGTACCGAACTGTACCTCTCAGTGGAAATGAGCTTTACATGGCTTGTTTATTGGTGCCAGACAAGGCTGGTCTGAGTATTTAAAAAAACTGCTGATATACTGGGACATATGAGCATTTTAGCATCTCTAGCATTTAAAGGAAAGGTTCTGAAAGGTGAAAATGCAAAGGTAGTGGTAATCCTATGCCAAAAAAGCTTGTTAATGTCAGATGTAAATGGGCAAATAGAAAGGAAACTACCTTAAATAGCAACTAGTTACAACCGAGATCTGCAGAAAAGCTCATCTGAGCACAACAAATCTAGCCTTGAAGCAGATGAGCTACAGCAGTAGAAGAGCACACTAGTGACAATCCTTTCAGCATAAAAGAGCAAACTGAGGCTACAGTTCACACAGGCTTAACAACATTGGACAATAGAGGATTGGAAAAACGTTTTCTAGTCTGATGAGTCTCGATTTCTGATGCAACATTTGGATAGCAGGGTCCGAATTTGGCATAAACAACATGAAAGCATTGATCCATCCTGCATTTTATCAACAGTTGAGGGTGCTGCTTGTGGTCTAATGCTAATTTTCTTGGCACAATTTGGGATCTTTACACAAGTTGAGCATTATTTAAACACTATATCCTATCCTATCATATTGTATTGTTGACCTATATGATCACAGTGTATGCATTATTGTAATGCTACAGCATTTCTTTACCCAATAAAGTGGCTGGTGAGTGTACATACACATTTCAAAACACTATGAATAAAGCGATACTTTCATTTCTACAACCATTGAATGAAATGTTTTAATTTCTCACATTTATTTATCTCTGACTGTTCCATCTCCTGCTCTTTATTCTCTGTGTGCTAATAAAGACTATAAAACAATGTTGTAAAATACATTTTTCTGTGTTATCTGTTCTTGTTATGTGTCCACTTGTTCATTAAGGAAGAATGAATAGTTTGCATGGCATTTGACCTGTAGTATCTCTAGCCGGAGGGTTGGAGATGTGATTTTGTGTGCAAAAAGCAAAGAGCTACTGAATATAGGTCCCTCGTCATGCCCTTGTCACTGCATTTGTTAATAAGCCACAGGACTATTAGTTTTACCTGAGTCAGGTAATCATTACTAAACCAATTTAATTTCCGTGCTGGGGAAATTATTGGCAAGGAGAGAACAGGGCAGGCAGAGATGAATCTGAATTCCACTTATGTAATGAAATGTGTGTGGAGTATTGATCCCTAAGGTTGTTTTCCAGGTGCCTTGCACTAGTGTCTTGCTCTGCATTAAAGTAATGGCTTTATAATTTGGCATTTGTCTCCCTCCTCCTTCTCTAGATGGATGCATTGTCAAATATTTTTAATATCATACACATGCTAATGTACATTTATTTCGGTTTTGAGGTGTCTGTATTTCTATAGAGACAGAACTAAACTGATTTGTACCAGCTTAAAGCAGTTGTTGTTAACCTTTATGATTTGAAGTCATGTTTGCCATTCATCCATCCATTCATCCATCCATCCATCCATCCATCCATCCATCCATCTATCCATACATCCATCCATCCATCCATAAGCTAGCAACTATCAGCATTAATATATAGGGTATTGAAATTGTTTTTGAATGCATGCATGTATTTTACTTTCATTTTATTCATTCATTCATTTTCGTTTTGGATTATTCCCTTTATTAATTAGGGGTCGCCACAGCGGAATGAACCACCAACTTATGCAGCACATGTTTTACGCAGCGGATGCCCTTGCTGCTGCAACTCAACACTGGAAAACACCCACACACTATTGCACACACTTACATACACTACAGCCAATTTAGATTATTCAATTCACCTGTACCGCATGTCTTTGGACTGTGGAAACTTATACGAACATGGGGAGAACATGCAAACTTCACACAGAAATGCCAACTGACCCAGCCGGGGCTCGAACCAGTAACCTTCTTGCTGTGAGGCGATTGTTCTACCCACTGTGCTACCGTACTGCTCTACTTTCACTTTAGTAATTGTGATCTCTGCATATAAGGGACGGCTGTGCTAAACATGTATTCTACAACATAACACATTTTTCATCGCTTAGTATTTGTTGCACATGAATCCCCCACAATAGTTGTGTCTCCTTACTTCACATGATTAGTAAATTCGGACTCCTGCTGCACTCTGCAGCTCGTTCTGATTGGAAAAAGCCCACGCTTTCAGTTTACAAGTATAGTGAGCATTATCTAACTGATCTGAACAATTTTTATTTCCACAAAATAATAAATAGCAGTGAGGCAGACTCATTGCCGCAGTAAGCACTAAAATGTAATGTTAAAACAGTAAACTTCATTCATGAAACATTTATAAATATAAATTCAGTGTAATACATAAACAATTCTGCTCAAAATTGACAAAAAACACAACTATTTGTAAACTTCAGATTTGATAGTTAAACATGTTTTGTTAATGTCTTATAAAAATTTGTAAATTAGGCGTACATGCACACGCATTCAAAATTTCCATAATCATAGCCTAAATTACATGTCTAGGAATGCTGTGGAATATTTTGGCCTCTTTTGTACAGTTTGGCTTGAGTATATTTCAAAAATGGAGGAAAGACTAAGGCCATATGCTTAACAATAAATGTTTTTGTCCAAAAATCATTTTTTGCCAGTTGCAAAATGCAAGGCTCTCTTTTAAAAATGGTCAACTGGTGGCATTGAGGATGCTTTCGGCTTTTGGACGCTGTGGTTACTATGATTTGGAATCCACGGCAGTAACCTATTGCTTGTATACCATTTTTAAGAATATTACTGAATATAAAAATGTAGTAACCAGTAATATTTTCTCCTTTTTTATGTTACAAAAACAAACTTGTAAAATATTCCTATACCGGTGCATTGATATTGAGTATATTCAGTATATATTCAGTATTATATTTTGCCAAAAAGAGCACAGGACTTTAGTGAATCATTTACACATGGTAGAGAGCAGGTGTACAGCTATCATTTTACAGAAAAAACAAACACTTTTAGGAATCAGAAAATTACTGTCAGAATAGCTTTATGAATGATTTACATAAAAATGTATTCTGCTCATGTTCCATGAACGATGTGATGGCATCTTCCATGTTAATTTGACCCTCACACTTTATAAATTATAATTGTAAGAAAGCAATTAAACGTCAATAAATAAAAAAAGGAATTAAAGAAAAATTGTAGTCACATTTTAATGGCACACAATCTCATCACACCCCAATTTTGCAGTCATATCAACACCACATTGGAGGTTTGAGGCCAGTGTGAGAACCCTTGTCATAATAGGATGTCATCTAAAATCAATGTTACTCTCTTTCATGTCATTCCAAACCTGTATGACTTTCTGTCTTCTTCAAACACAATAAAAGATAGCTGGAAAAACAATGGAGTCCAATTAACATTTGACCCCATTTGTATCCATTTTTTCAAAAGACCTTCTTTTGTTTTCCACCGAAGAAAGAAAAGCACACAGGTTTGGAATGACATGAGGGTGAATAAAATAATGGCTGCATCGCTCAATGATGAATTTTCATTTTGAGATGAAATACCAATTTAGTCAGAAGAGAAAGGAATGGAGGGGATTCACTAAGAACACATTTCACGCACTGACAGAGTTTATTTGCACATGCTGGTTGTGCTGTTTTAGTGCATAGTTCACCAAAGAATTATGCAAATTATAAACTCTTGAGATTTTTTATTGGTGCTGATGGTTCCATGAAGAATCGGTAATATCCATGGATAGAACCTTTTTTATTAAATGAAATGGTTCTTTAGATTTTTTTTGTACAAAGTTACTTTAAGACTTATTTTTTTGTGGTAGAACCCAAAAAGGCCAAAACTGACCAAGTTGAGTCATTTTTATTAAATAATTTGACGTTTACTTTGCAATCATGTTAAGTTGTGACGTATAAAATATTGTTTCCTGGTTCAAGCCGCTACTCAGAAAATATTCGTTTATGACCACTTTTTTGTCATATCACACATTAAAGTGAATTTAATATAAAATAATAGTGTACACAACTGTCTCTGAACTTGTTGCATCTGAGACACCAATATTTTAACAATTTATAAAAAAAAATCACTTTCTGGTCATCGGATATTAGGCAGCAATATATATATTGCGATCGTGATTTTCGAAAATATCACATCACTTTGTAAAGGTTTATTATTACCAATTATTAAGTCTCCTCTACAGTTTGATATAGCGTTTGGACCCGGAAGCCACTTTGCGTGACGTCACACTTAACAAGTGGATATTCTGTTTCAAATATGGCGGCACAGTGGCTCAGTAGTTGGCACTGTCATCTCACAGCAAGAAAATCACTGGTTCGAGTTCCGCCATTTCTGTGTGGAGTTTGCATGTTTTCCATGTGTTCGCATGGGTTTTCTCCGGGAGCTCCAGGTTTCCCCCACAGTTCAAAGACATGCGCTATAAGTGAATTGGATGAACTAAATTGGCCGTAGTGTATGAGTGTGTGTGTGAATGTGAATGTATTGGTGTTTCCTAGTAATAGGTTTTGGCTGGAAGGGCATTCGCTGCAGAAAACATGCCAGAATAGTTGGCGGTTCATTCCGCTGTGGCAACCCCTGATAAATGAGGAACTAAGCTGTAGGAAAATGAATGAATGAAGGTTTCAAATACATATTACTCTGTTTATAAATTTTACTTATAATAATTTTGCTACAAAACATAAGTTGAGGTATAACCTTAATGTTGTTTTTTTTTCCTTGAATATGAGTGTGATTTGCTTTGTGTGTAAAAAAATGGTAAAACATCAGTGTTATTACAAACAAAAGAAACATTATAAATACATACCACTGGAAAACAGTGAAAAAGTAAGTTGAGTATTATTTCTTGAATTACTTTGCTCAAAGAACTGTTGTACATGAACAATTCCTTCTAAAATATACTTGCACATTTAGGGCTCTATTTTAACGATCTCGGCACAACGTCTAAAGCGCATAGTGCAAAAGCATTAAGAAAGTGTCCGAATCCACCTTTGCTATTTAAATGATGGAAAAATATGGTCTGCACCACAGAGCATGGTCTAACAGGGTTGTGCTTATTCTCTTAATGAGTTATGGGTGTGAGCATAACGTGCATTAAACCAATTAGAGTCTAATCTCCCATTCCCTTTAAGAGTCAGTTGCGTCACGGCATGGTACATTTGCTATTTACTTTGTAAGTGGAAAAACTGAACGATTCACTAGCGAGAAAACAGATAAACAAACCCTCTGCAACACCAGGATAAAGAACGAGCCTCCTCCACTTGGCCTCTTTACTTTTACTCTTTACTCCTTTACTTTCGTGGATAAGGAAGCGGTGTTGTACAGTATGCACTCCACTAAAGACGTCCAGTTGCCTTCATATTTAATTTTGTTTGTTAAGCGCAAAGATTTGTTTCAAAACTATTTCTAAATTCAGTTCTCATTTCCAGCAAACAAATAAATGAACAATAATAATGAAGTGGGGTCAAAAAACTGAGTTATATCAAAACACAAAATATGCATATAATAAATAATTAATAATAATAATAATAATAATAATAATAATAATAACATTATACAAAAGCAAATTGTCATGAATAAACAGCAAAAAGCCCCCCGAGATGAGGCATAGATGTAGTGGTTTTTATTCTTATGTAGAAAATAATATTTTTTGTAATATTTTAATCCTTTAATTCTTTTTTATATGTAAAGATATTTGTGTATTGCTGTACATCCTGTGTATTAAGCAATGTGTAAATGTTTAAATCACATAACTAACACATAAACTAGACTTGACTTTAGACTTGCTTTCAGATGGTCAATGGCGCAGTCTATTTTAGTTCCTCAAAATAGCAACGCACCAACAAATGTGCCTTAACACACCTCCTTTCTAGATCGGAACACCCATGAGTCCACAAAGTGTCCCAAATGCATTTACTTTTTAAACATGGATGAAAACGGGAAAATTAGGGTTGCGTTGGTCTGAAAATAGCAACCAATAACGCCAAACACATCTTGCGCCTTATTGCACCGGTTGTATGTTAGGGCCCTTAATCTTGAATTCTTACAAGCTTAAATATTCATTCATTAATTTTCCTTCGGCTTAGTCTCTATTTCGGAGGTCGCCACAGCGGAATGAACCGCCAACTATTCCAACATTTTTTTTATGTAGCAGATGCCCTTTTAGCCACAACCCAATATTGGAAAACACCCATACACACTCATACACTAGAAACAATTTAGTTTATTCAATTCACTTATGACACGTCTTTGGACTGTGGGGGAAACCGGAGCACCCAAACTCCACACTAAAATGCCAACTGACCCAGCCGGGACTCTAACCAGCGACCTTCTTGCTGTGAGGCAACAGTGCTAATTCTATTCTAATACAAAATTTTATTTAAGTTTTTTTAAATCTATCTATTTTATATTGCATTGATTTTACCATGCTATTTACTTAAAACAAAATCATGGCATTACTTCGAAAACCTGACATAAACCTTTATTTTAACTTCTAGCCTTGCACACTGTCGATTCACATGTGTGAGAATAAACCACCAACTAGGTTCCATCAGAAGTCTGCGCTGTAATACTCACTTATGCTGTTTCCAATCTTTCTGGAATATAAATAAAACACACATTACATTTCCTATTTTTTTCCACCATCAAGTTCAGTTGTAACCCAAGCAATTTCAATAATTGACTATAGGCCTCAAGAAACATGCGAAAGATACTCTTGTTTTTTTTTTTTGATGTTGCCTCGCTCCAAGAAAAGAGCGGAATCTTGACGATGCATCCGAGTGAGATGAAAGCCTAATTATTCACAAAAGGAGGAGGAAAAAGAACGGGTTTAATTGGGCTGAGAATGAATCTATGCAGAGAGAATGCAAGTATTGTGATAGATGGAGTGCGTATCTCCTTAGACACTGCAGAGGGAATTATAATGTTGGGGGGTGTTCATGGTGGGTGCCAACTATCGTGACTCACAGTTTGCTTGCTCAGAAGAAAAGAAAAAAAAGAGAGAAAATGACAGAGGGAGAAACCAAAAGAGAAAGATACAATCAGCCAGTTAATCATTAAGGTTGTGCCCAGCAGGAAGTCTTAACTGAACCACGCTTAAATCTTCCTCACCGTTCACTGCACTATAGACAGCTACATAATTATTGAGTCCACATCCAAACCATTAGCTGCGTTACGGGCCAACTCGCGAATTTAACTAATAAATAATAATATTGCAAAAATCATTTTAGAGAGAACAAAATAATCACTTTCTGGGAAAATGATGAAGGAATGGACATAGACGTGTGGCTCTTTAATTACATGTAATAAATGACTTTTGGAATGGAGTAAAGGCAAAAGTCTTTGCATAATCATTAGCTTGTAGGTACTGCAATACTATTTAATCATTTTGATGACAGGCTTTGGCTTATGAATCAACAAAAATCACAATAGTTTCATTTTTATATTATTTTTACGAGCATCTAGAGTTGTATTGCGTGAGATGTTTTGGTGTGCTGTAGTTTTTGTTCATGTCTCATTACAGGATTCAAAATTACACACCTCAAGGATAACTCACAGCTGTTCAAAGTTTTGGTTGGTAAGAGGTAAAAATGTGTTTTATGCTTGCCTAAGCTACCTTTATTTGATTAATTCCTGTACAGTTAATGCAGGAACATTATGAAAGAGAATTCTACTTAAGATAAACATATGCAGTTTAATTTAGTCAATTTTGCCCATTTTTTTAATTCTTTTTAAAATATATCTCATATGATGTTTAACAGAGCAAGGAATTTTTCACAGTATTTCCTTTAATATTATTTCTTCTGAAGAAAGGCTTATTTGTTTTATTTTGGCTAGAATAAAATAAGTTTGTATATAAAAAAAAAACATAATTTTAAGGTCAAAATTATTAGCCCTGTTAAGCAATATTTTTTTCTGGATTGGCTACAAACAAACCATCGTTATACAACGACTTGCCTAATTACCATAACTTGCCTAATTAACTTAGTTAGGCCTTTAAATTGCACTTTTTATATTATATTATATTATATTATATTATATTATATTATATTATATT
>CAIGQZ010035043.1:16405827-16417280 GCA_903798205.1 Danio tinwini | reverse complement strand
TATTATATTATATTATATTATATTATATTATATTATATTATATTATACAGGTCTTGAATGTAATTATTTTTATTTGTTTATATATGATTTTTCTAATTAATCTAAAAAATATATATATATATATAATTGATTAATTTAACCAGTTTAAGTCATCTTGACACCCTCTATTTGAGGAAGTTTGAAGCTTGCTTAGAATAAACCTGTTTGCACAAAAAATAATTAGTCTCCCTAAAAATAATTAGTCTCCTCTAACTTTTAGTCTCCCCACAATTCTTCGATGAAGGAAACTTATTTAAAATACTCATGTTAATGAATGTAAAATACTTATGTACAATTTGTAACAATGCATTTATTGTTTTGTGCAGTTTATTGTGTCTTCGCTCAAAGACATCATCCTGCCGATTACATCCAGCATATTTAATGTAATATGCCTAGATTTACATAAAAATACATCTCTGGAAAAATCCAGCTTGTACCAACTGTACCCATTTACTCATTTGTCAGCTTTCAATATGTCATAAAACCCTAAAATGTCAGCTTCCATTAAAAAGAATAAGAAAGAACGAATTGAAATAACAGTCAGACCTCCAAAATCATCACCCATCAGTTTACACTGGCTAATAAAAAATTCAAAGAGGGTTTAATGCTACAGCGCCAAACTAATACAAATCAAAATGGTTCTTACATTATTTAGAAGGCAGAGATCTACTCTACCTTTGGTCCGCAGATATTACCTCCAGCTTTTAAAAGCTAAAACGCACGGCGCAGCCCTGACAACCGCACAGTGAGCCATTACAGCTCAGAGGAAAGTGCCACTGCCATGAGAGTGTAATTTGGACTCAATTAAATCAACTCCCTGCTGTTAAGGTCCTCAGTATCGCTCTATCACGGGGCTCCAGAAGGCCCCTGTCCTCACATCTCAAAGCAGATATGGACATAATTATTTCCTTAATTGCAAACTTCACTTTTGCCTCAGACCGAACGGCCATCTTGAGACTTTTTAAGCGACAGCGTTGTTAGTTTTCCACCGCTGGAGGATGATGGGGGATAATGGACTTGCATGGAAGCGGAAGAGAAAGACTTTCCTCTGACTGACATTTTTAAGTGCACTATGAAGGCATCAGGTAGGTCTGTATTGGCAGCTTGTTTTGTTTTTTTCCACCAAAAGCAACAAAATGCTCTAAAAATGTTTTATTATTTCAACCCAAATTTGTGTTAAATTACTACTTTCATATAATTTTTGTGTGTGTTTTTTTATCATCAATAGTAATTTATTAAATAAATGTTTTCAGTTGTTTTGTAAAAAAAATGTATGTGCATGCAAGATTATGTATCTCAGGCACAATCATTCAAAGATTTTGAATTAGAAATCATCTATCTATATAATTTTGCCTCGAAAAAATGGACAAACTGGTAAAACTTTACAATAATGTTCAATTAGATAATAATAATAATAATAATAATAATAATAATAATAATAATAATAATAATAATATTAAAAATAATAATTCCTTACATTTATATAGTGCTTTTTTGGACATTCAAAGTGCTTTACACATTTTGGGGTGAATCTCGTCATCCTCCACCAGTGTGTGGCATTTAACTGGATAACTCAACAGCAGCCATATTGCGCAAGACTGCACACCAGCTGATTGGTGGAGAGGAGACAGTGTGATGAAGCCAATTATGATAGGATGATGATTAGGAGGCCATAATGGACAGAGGTCAGTTGGCAAATTTGGCTGGGGTTAAACCCCTACTTTTTTTTTCAAAGTACCGCAGGTTGAGTGCCACCTACTAATACTACTTCTGGCAGCAACCTAGGTACAGCCCTGCTTAGCTTCACTGGGCGATCATGTGAGAGTTGCAGAGAGCTAGCTGCCAGCAGCTATTAATGTATTTAATAATGCAAACTATGAGCTTAATCACCTAAAAGTTGTAAATTATTCCCTTCCATCACAGAGTACATTTACATAGACACCAATAATCCAATTTAAATATGATAAAGACAATGATTAAGAATCCACCATGTAAACAGCAATTTTTGATTCATTTAATCTGATTAAGGTCATAATCAAACTAAACAGAAATCAAATTAAGACGTGGACTATGCCAATTTTAGTCACATTATTGCAGTGCAACACAGACATGTAAACACTGCAAACAAACTATTATATTATTGTCATGTAGGATTTTTGCATGCATTTTGCGACAGCATAGTCAACGTATACATACACCTGCATCATGAAATGGTGATTTTTTCCCCATGTGGCGTGCCGTATCAAATTCCATTAAAACAACACTTTTCCAGCAGTTCATACTTGCATCAACTATCTCATTTGTCACAGGGGGCATGCATAAAATGTCCCTAAATGAAAGTAAAAGTGCCAAACTACAGTTAAAGTTGACAAATTGAAAATGAAGCACCCAAATTTATATTAAACTTCAGAAGAAATGTGGCTAGCGTAGTGACACAATGATGTTAATCAGATTATGTGCTATAACATGTAAAACGAGATCATGAAAGGAACATTCAAAAAGCAACTCATGTGAACACCTTAATCATATTATTGTCTTATTCAGATTAAGGCAAAAAATTTGATTATTGATGTCCATGTAAACAGTCACTATCTAGCTCCGGATTGTAGGATTGAATCCGCTACTGGTCATTTTTGCCATTTTGGCTGTGTGAGATTAGTTTGTTTTGTTGTTTCTGGAGTGTCAGAAAGACATGTAAGAGCTCTGCCCCTGATTTTCATTTAAAGGTAAACACACATCAAGTGTTTTTTATTTCTCTCGCATCTATTACAAATATGACAAGCTATAATGAATGATCTGTAGGGTATTTTGAGCTGAAACTTAACAGATGTCTTCCTGGGACACCTGATCTTCATTTTACCTCTTATGAAAAGGGCCATAATATGTCACTTTTAATCATTTTTTTTAACAAAAGCACAGCCTTGAATGACACATACAAGTGCACTCATGCACAGAGGCATCAGACATCTACAGATAGTTCTGTATTGGCAGCTTGTCTTATGTTTTCAAGAGGAGAATCTATATTGCACATGTCTCGCTGTCACAGGACATCTGGAGCTCTACACATGCACGTTTTGGATGAAAAGAATTCAATAAGGCATTGTTATAATTCCCCACTCAATTAAATGGAAGTGCCTCTGGAATCCTCATATGTACACTTCATTTATCAAAATAACACAGACAGGAGTTGAAGTCTGATATGTGTATTTATACAGTCCGAAAGCAAATACCCAGGTTATGCTGGATCTCTCTCTGCTTTGTTGCCCTGCTCTGGAGTATTATCCCAAGCCTTTATTAAGTATTGATCAAGCTCTGTTTAAAGAAGGATTACATGATCAGAGAGACGGCGATGGAATGAGCCCGGCTTGTTCTTTAATTAAACACATCAGGATTAATTGAATGACGGGTCGTTCTGTCACTCCTTCGCCATTGATGGTTACAGTGTCTTTTTTTGCGTTATGTTAGTTAATCGAACGTTTAAGTACCGCAGTTGTTGTCAGCATAGATTCGCTTAGGTCTGTGGTAGATTGTTATTTTGGTGTATCTCAAAGCGGGTTGCTGTGCATTTAATTTTTCGTTCGCTTCGCCTCTGACCTTTAAAGTCGTCGCTTGTCAGATTGTACAGTGTCACATCAGAGACATCTCGGGTTAAAGCCAAGCAGACGGTGTGACTTCAGCTGTCATCTGCAGATAGATCACTTTGAGAAAATTGTTCTCCCTTTTTTATAAGTGTTATATTAAAGCAATAAGCCCCATTATATTGTGCTTCACAGTCAATTTATGACAGCTTAGAGCAGTTATAAATGTAAAGATGCTGTATGTAAGTTTTTGATACTTCTAAAGCATAAAAATACTATAATATGTTTGCAGATATTTACATGCCAAGTGAACATTCTTGTTTATCTAAAAAACAATGCTGAAGTCAGATATTCTGCTTTGAAAATGTGTGTTACATGCCAGAACAGCTGTCTTTGTTTTGGTAATTTTAACCTGCCCAGTTTAGCAAATTATATTTCAGCACCCTGGGTTGCCTTAGTGGAAAACTGCATACTTTATTAAGCCCATGACCAAAATGCGACCTCCGGTGGACAGTAGCAGACTCCAAAATGAGATGCAGATTCCACGTGAGGTTATTAATAATCAAATGATATAAATATTACAAACGTAAGCATTAGGTGAGCAGATTACATTGTAACTGCGTGTCCTACCAACACACTTCGTGACGAGATATGCAGTGATTTGACTGTTTGCAAATTTAAATAATCATTTAAAAAATCATCATCATATTATTTCACTTTAGTCGTCTTTTAAAACTCACTGCGCACCGACACCTGTACATAAAAGACTGTTACCCCTGCCATAAAAAGCACCCCTTCTGAAATGTGAATCTATTAACTTAAATTGATCATTTTTTAATACCAGCATTATGACAGTAATGAGAGTATACCGATGGGAGTGAACCCTTCCCTTACAGAAGAATATTTTTTTTTTACATTTATTCGTAAACCAAGTGCATTTTAAAATGCTTTTCACTTGTTGTTTTTGCTTTTTCCATCAATATAATAATCATATAACGTTTAATCAATTATGTTCTACATAGGTTTCTTATGTAGACTGACAATGTCAATAAAAGTCTGACAGGGGTGCATTTCTTGGCACAACATCTGTAGCACAACGCATGAACGGCGTGTGAGCAGCACATTTTTTTTTTCCGGCATGTCATACCTGAAGTGGGAACACGAGCAGCGTGTCAGCGTCAAGCAGGAGCGGTGCAAGAGGCATTCGGGTATGTATTCTGCAAGCATGCATCAGTTTGTTTTTGATTACATTGCTTGCTTTCACCAGTGTTAATTCGGTTGCATATACATCTTTATATAACAAAAAAGTCCTTAAATTATAAAAACAAACTTATAGTGGCGTGAGAATACGGTCAATTGCGTGACTCTCACGCCGTATGCGTGAGAGTTGACAGCCCTGGAATAAAGCACATAAAGTGTACCTGAGGTGATCATTGTCAGTTTTCTGTTGTTCAGCTGCAAGAAATAGAAGCCGTTTCTAAAATATAAATTCGAGGTGTTGGTTAGGACAAAAACTCTGTTTAATATAGAAAATATTCCTTCTATCAGGTGTCGTTGCTTTTTTATTGAACACATTTTAAATCACTCGCTCCTGTCCTCAATCTGGCAACCTGTGCTTACGTTTATTTTGATCCAGGAGTGCAATACCTAGGTCAACCACTGGGTGTCAAACTTGCATACTGCACCTTTAATATAAACCACAGCTTTATGGGACTTATTGCTTTTTATAAAACAGTTATTCCACAGCAAACGTTTCACAAAATAAAACAAAGCAAAAACAACAGTTTTTTGGCTCAGTACTGAGAGTGGAATGGTTGCCAAGCAACAGATACAGGTGTATGTGTGTACACCTGTGACTGTAAATGCAGTTTAAGAAAAAAAATTAGAGGGAGAGACCGCTGGGAAATTCTCAATTCACGTAGTTATGTAATTGAGGAGAAAAAAATACTATATTCTATAAAAAGTCAAATGTGTGAGCTGCATGACTGCGAGTGTGATGTTGCATTTAATTTTTTTACAGCGTGTATGTATGCTGTGTTGCTTTGTTGAAGCTAAATGATTATTGTATTATGTAGATAAGATTATTATGTCTGTCTGTTTGTTTGTCTACATGTCTGACTGTCTGTCCGACCTAACTACCTGCTCTAGAAAAATCCCAATTTTGCCTAAAAAATGTACAAACTGGTAATACTTTACAATACTGCTCCATCAGTTAATGTTAATGTATTTAATAATGCAAACAAACAATGAACAATACATTTATTACACTATTAATTCATCTTTGTTAATGTTAGTTAATAAAAGTAAAGTTGTCCATTGCTAGTTTCTGTCAACACACAGTGCATGAACTAATTTTGACAAATACAACTTTGGGTTTTAATTATTGGACAGCACAAGTGTGTACGCTGTGTTGCTTTGTTGAAGCTAAATGATTATTGTATTATGTAGATAAGATTATTATGACAGCGAGAAAGTGTGATATCTGCATGTCATTCGGTATTTGTTCTTCATTAAATGTTTAGTTTGTTTGCTAGCGTGTTTTATTGGTTTGCTAATGAAAGCAGTGTCTGTTAGTTTCCTTTCTGAAGTTATGGGGATTTCCCATAACATCAATGGTCAATGCGTCATTTAAGGTGTTGCTGAAAGTAAAAAAATAATGTTCTTGTTTACAAAATCATTTCAGTCCCTTTTAGTATATACAAAGTCAGAACTTGGATGCAGCATTAAAGTTGATGCAAACGGAGTCATACAAAGTATACAGAAAATGGATGTCCTAAGCTTATCTCAGGGCTTGCATAAAATTAATACGTTTTTTTCATAATTGAAACTTTATTTCACATCATCTATTATTCACTAGACCAGTAAATTAATAGGTATATTTCGGCTGTAATATGCATTGTATGGGTCGAATTTTGTGATTCTTCGGTTACACTTTACAACAAAGTTTCATTAGTTAATGTAGTTAGTTAATGTATTTATTAACATGAACTTATAATTGACAATAATTTTAAAGCATTTATTAATCATAGTTCAACATTTACTAATGAATTATTAACATCCAAATTCATGCCTGTTTACATTAGTTAATGCACTGTGAGTTAACATGGGTTAACATTTATTTCCATTACTAAAATGAACAAATATTATTAAATACAGTAATAAATGTATTGTTAAATGTTTATCCCTGCTAGTAAATACATTAACTAACATTAACCAATACAACCTCATTGAAAAGTGTTATTGATATTTCTTTTATGCCCAAAATTAGTAAATGCCATACTGTAAATATATCAAAACTTTACAACATTTTTGATTAGTAAAGTACATGGCTAATAACTAATCTATATTAACTTATTTTCTTAGCATTTAGATGCCAGATTGTAAAATAATTTGGCTAAATATTGTTCTATCCTACCAAACCACACATGAATGGAAAACATTTATTCATCTTTCAAATTCAAAACATTTAGACTTATGACCAGGTCCAGGGTCACATTTAGCAAAATTAAGCAGGACATCAGTAATAATAATAATTAGGGATGTCCTGATCTTTTTTTTGCCCTTGAGTCCGAGTCTGAGTCATTTGATTTTAAGGATCTACCGATACTGAAACCTATCCGATACTTCTATAATACATAAAAAAAAGAAAGAAGAGTGAAGAAACAGATTCCGAATATTTCTTATTTTTTATTTTATTTACTTTTTTTAACAGTTAACAACTCTGTTAACAAACAAAGCACTTCTGTGAATTAGCTTGAACACTCAAGTAACAAATAACATAAATTATTCACTTTTGGACTTAAAATTGGACTTTAATTAATTAAAATAAAAATCTAATATAAAAGCAAAGAGCACCTCAACTTAAAATCCAGCAGGCATGTAAATGAAAAAAAAGTGCCACAGTGTTTGGAAAGCCATTAATTTTAAGACTGCATCAGGAACATCACATTGTCATCACAGTAGTAAAATTCAAATGTATGTTTTTCTTAATGAAAACAAATATCTCTACCATGTCAGGTTTGAGCCTGTTTCTGTTCTCATCAAGGACATTTGCAACGGCACTCAAAAGTCTCATCAACTTTAAAATACCTCCAGATCACAGACAAACTTGCGCTTTCCGCTTCAAGCTGCTTCCGTGTTCAACTTTGCCAGCATATAACCAATAACGTCTCTGCAACAAAGTGATGTCATGCCGCATGCATTGCTGTTTTTGTGTAAAGTCAAGAAAGAGGTCTAACTCTGTGCCATAACTATTGATGTGTTAAAAAATAATGAGATTATATATACATGTACATATATATTCGAGTCCTGATCGGGAGGTTTTGTCCGATTCCGATCCAATCTGAATCAGGCCTGATTTCCATACACGTGATTGGATCTGAACATCCCTAATAATAATTGTTAATAAATACTTAAATAATTGTAAATAATACTTTCTTGACCATCATGTCAACATATTAGGATGCTTTCTGAAAGACACAAAATTAAATTACACAATTAAGTGAAACAAACAACAATATGGCAGTACTACTGTTTAAGGTATTGTGACGTTGCATCAGTGAGCATAAAGACTGATTTTAAAAACACACAAAAATTTTTTTGACAAAAATACCTACTACCCCCAAATGTTTGAATAATATATATTTTAATATAAAATTTTAACTTTTTAAAAGTGCACTTGTCAAATCCAGTCATTTCCATAGTTTTGAGCTGATTTATTATGCATGAAGCAGCTTGGCAGTGTTGTCCCTTGTAAATTCTTCATTATTCAGAGTGAATATGAGGTAATTTTAGCATGATCATAGCGTTAAGGGAACAAATAATGAGTTATTCATCTTTTTTAGACTCTATAGCCGAAGTCTCTCCATCTTTCTCTCTCTTCTACGGCAAAAAACAGATGCACATACATTATCAGTTGTCAAGCTCCTCTTGGCTCTTCATTAGACAGTCATTGAGTTTCCACACTCCAAGCCTGCAACCAGAAATTCCTGAAATTAAGCACACGGCCAGCTTATGTGCTGTGCGCGTGTGTGAAAATATAATTTTCCTTTTAGTGTTTTAGCCAAAATGATAGATTATTCACTCACATTTACTGTTAATCTTTTCTGTCTGCTTGGTGTCTTAGTTTCTCCAGCTCTTTCACACACTTGATCTCTTATTCATTCACTCATTCACTCACTCACTTACTCGCTCATTCATTCAGTTACTCGTCTGCGCACACACTGGGAGAAAAAAAGAGGTTGGATATAATCAATCATTTTGGGCAAAATCACAGCACGCAATCTCCTCTGCTCAAACCTGCATAAATGTGGTATTAGGGACACCAATGTCATTGGCTTGATGAATCACCAGAGGACTAACGATTATGGAGATCACTATTGACCGGCCATTCATCTCCATGGCTTTCAGATTCATGCTCGGAGATCTCAGCATAGACACAAACAATCTCCACCTTTATTCCAGCAAGCCATTCTTTAAAATCTCCCAGTTTGGTGACGTTTGGTTGTTGCACATCGAGAAGTTTACTTATAGGCATCTTGGGTTTACAATTGATATTAGCCGTCTTAAATCCATTGGTTTAGGGATAATTCCTTTAATTTCCCCAAAGTTAGATGCTTAATAGACTTGCTACTTCATCTAATTAGAATGCATAGTTTCACTGCAAGCAAATTAAGCCGTAACAGAAAGTAGCTCATCAATGGCCAAGTTTTTGCAAACACTGTCACCTCAGGTGAAGCTGCTTCTCTTGTTAAGCACACTATGCTTGGAAGGTGACTCAATGGCGAGTCTTTGGAAGTCATTGAGAGACATCGGAGTTAATTAGGAAATGTGAAATGCCAACTCAAGGTCACTGTTAAATGCCTGAGTATCTCCGAACATTTAATTGTTCACTGATGTGTCACATGGATCTGCTTGTAAGGTTTTGCAGAAGATTTTTTTAATCACTGTTTTTATAGTTTTTGTAATCTTAAAATAGACTACACTACATCAAAAGAAGGATTATCACAGTTATTGTTATTGCAAAATAAAAGTTTAAATGCTATCAAAGCTTAAATGTGTTGATGCACCGCAAACACTAATTATAAAGACTAAATTAAATGCTTGTGTAAGTACTCTTATGTTTTTATGAAACACTTTTTTTGCCATTTGTTCATTGTTTTATTTGTTCATCTTGCAAACCTCTCTTCCTATAAAAGTTCGCAGACAATATGCAAATTGTACATTGGGGATTGGTCAGCTTTTGTTTCACTAGTTTGTGTAAAACATATGCATGCCTTATTGATCCAAGTTCATACACCAACTGACAAAAGTCTTGCCATCGATCCCAGTTGTAAGAGCAACAAAAAAAAGAGATGTGCAGAGTGGATGGCAACATCAACAGCCTGAGGTATCAAGACATTTGTGCTGCTCATTACATGACAAACCACAGGAGAGGGCAAATTCTTCAGCAGGATAGTGCTCATTCTCATAATTCAGCCTCCACATCAAAGTTCCTGAAAGCATAGAAGGTCAAGGTGCTCCAGGGTTGGCCAGCCCAATTACCAGACATGAACCTTATTGAGCATGTCTAGGGTAAGATGAAGGAGGAGGCATTAAATATGAATCCAAAGAATCTTGATGAACTCTGGGAGTCCTGCAAGAACACTTTCTTTGCCATTCTAGATGACTTTATTAATAAGTTATTTGAGTCATTGCAGAGATGTATGGATGCAGTCCTCCAAACTCATGGGAGTCATACACAATATTCATTTTTTTTTCCACTGTACCATGACTTTATTCTATACTGTACATTATTTCTGTTAAGTGACTAGACTTTTGTCTCAGCAAAGTCAGACCTTACTGTCGTAATTAAATAATTAAAAATCAAGACATGATCATATTTTATTTTGGTAAAATAAGCATAATCTAGAGGCCTTTGACTTTTATATAAGCCACTTCTAATACCAAATGATCAACTAGAAGTCAAGTTATTATTTGTTATTCCTAAAGCTTGAATAGGTGACAAGACTTTTGTCAGGTAGTGTGTATTTAAATCAGATATCTAATTTATTATTAAACGTGTTAAAGTTTTCAGTGTTTTAGGGATTATCATTGGATTCTGACGTGCACAGTGGGATGGGTGATTTCAACAGACATACAATTATCAATTCATACAATTCAACCTATTTTTGTTTATACAAGTAAATTTAAATACACACTATAAGTCTAATTGGACTTTACTTTTAGTCTGTATGTAGATACAAACACATATTTTGCAAGAAAACATGTGTTTTGAACAATTACAGTGGCTATCAGTTGGTAGACCTGCTAGTTTCAGACCACCACATCTTCTCTGAGCGCAATCATGCATTGACAATGATTTTGAATCACTATAGGGGTGTAATAATTTATATTATTAAACTTATTATTGGTATTGTTTATTTTTTTAACAGTTCAGTGCAAACTCTTTTGCACTATTTAAAAGGCTGGCACCCACATCTTGTTTTGACGTTCTTCAGAGGGGATCAGTGTTAATTAGCAGGGCACACCCTGTTTGCTGGGATTCTGGTACCTATCCCAGAATTTTGGATCGTATCAAAGAAACACCCAGTGGTGTGTTTCCCAATACCATCATTAGCCAACTCTCATTGTTCCATTGTTACTAACATAATTCATTGATCTGGTGTTTCTGTGGTGGACCATAGATTCACTGGACATTTGCAAACTGAATATACACAGGGGAGATCAAAATTAGAATGATTAATAAACATCTTTTTTGAGAAATAACACACACACACACACACACACACACACACACACACACACACACACACACACACACACACACACACACAC
>CAIGQZ010035043.1:16385097-16398121 GCA_903798205.1 Danio tinwini | reverse complement strand
ACTCAATTACGTCTCAGTATAAATCATTGGGGTCAATGAAAGTGCACATTTTCCTTTTACAAGTTTATGAAAAGATAAAGTAAAATGACTTCCATCCATATATAGTACATGTTGATATATTGTCCATTTATTATATAACTCGATAAAGTCAGTTTTATTTAAATAACACCAAAAAGAAAAGAAAAGAAGATTTGATCAGTGTTGTCGCATTCAGCTAAGCTCCGTGTCCTCGTGCAGTTAATGACACTGCCTCACTACACTATATCGCGCAGATCCCGCGCAAACGACCGGTCTCTCATCAGCACCGCAGCGCGCGCACACACACAGGGAGAACAGAGGAGTGGTACAGTCCTCGGCTCTCCATCACATGTGTTTCTGACACAGCTAGAACTAACCGCTTCGGGACACAGTGGCTCCTGGTTCTCCTGGTCCGGGTCGTTGTCTCGTAATTTAGACCGTGTCTGTGGCTGGTCGTTTGCGGAGGAATTTCCCCCCGCTCGAGAGCACTCCGTGTGTGAGAGACGCGGGAAGGCGTGACTGCGGGAAATTTATCGTCCTAACCGTTATTTTACCTCATCTCACAGCTGCTGCTTTTAATAAGTTTTGGATACCTACTGTAAAGTTTTTGTTCATCTACGATGAGGATCTAAGCCGCGTTTCACAAGGTAAGAAAACGCACGAGAAACATGTCAGCTTAGTTTTGTTTGTTGCCTTGACTTGTTAGTAACTGCAGTAGGTTAGCGTCTGCCAATATGTGGAGACTACATAGTGATAGCACTGTTTTAAAAGCACAGCCTTTTACGTAGCGTGTATTTTATTAACCCGCTGCAGATATCGTTTGCAAGTTCAAATACTCCACGTCCTCATACACTTTAATGGAATTGAATTCGACTCAGCTGCACGGAAATGACCACAAACTTGTGGCGTTTTGCAACCTTGGGGTAAGCATTATGATGAGAAATTCATAAATAGAGTAGCTTAGATGTGAGCTGACTTGTCCGACAACAGTCTCTTTCTTTACTTGACGTACATGAAAATGTTTCCACATGTAATCGAGCACAAACAGGTAGTTAACCATTTGTCTTCAGGGAAAAAATCATGGTGCGGGTTATGGTTGGTCGTGTATAGGGGCTGAACTCTACACTCCTTTATTGGCACCAGTGCTTCAATGAAGAATATTTCACATAAGTTAGATAAAATGGATACATTTCTTTAAATAATTGAAATATACTTTAAAAAATGTCTTTAACAGGTTCTTTTTGAAACATAAAAAGGCTCTTCCTTAGCATCACATAAACAAATACCAGTGTGAAACCTTTATATTTAAGAATGCAAAGGAAGTGAACAGAGAAATTTTGAGGGTTTATTGTTCATTGCATATTTTTATCATGCAAATCTAGTTCCCAACACGGCATTCAGTAGCCTAATGAGAAAACTTTATACATGTGATATGCATATCAGACTTACTTACATTTCCATAACATACTTTTTAAAACCACTGTCAGTCAATTAGGCCAAATTGAATATGCATTTTAAAGGTACATGTTACCAATATTGTGGTAAAAAGTATTTTTAAGTCGACACTATGTTAGCTAACCATTCAGATTAAATTAACAGTTTTCACTGACTCAACTGTGCCTCTTAAATGATCTTTAGGTTTTCTATAATGTTACACATTTAAATATTTAAAACAATAATTTTAATAGCCAACCCTAACTGTAATAACAGATATAGACAGCACATACTAATAGGTAGTTTTAGCCTATTTAGCTTCTGTCTCACGCTGTCCATTTGATTATTCTACTTTTTCACTGTTAACTTTCACCAAAGGTTATAAAGTATGCATTTAAATCAACTGTTCATAGCACGTAGCTGCATGCCGTCCACCTCGCTGACCTCTCACAGGCTAAGCGTGTGTGAAGCCTATAGGAGCATTGATGAAATATGATAACCAGATCTCAGTTTCAATTACCAGACATCAGCATTACGCCAATCGTTTCAATGTTTATTTTGTTTATGAGATAGAGAGAATAGAAAAATGATCCTGAAATCCACTTGTCTAGTCAGTTTGATCTTTGGCTCATAGGCTCCTTGAAGAAGCCAGTCCATATGAGCGACTGAGTTCGATTAAATGCGGTCGCAGTTACATTATTGTCCCAGATTACTTATACATGGAGATGAGCATATTACTAATTGGGCTCATTTTTCATCAAGGGCAATGGTGGCACAAAACGATTTACAAGACAATACATCATGAAATCAGTTCAACAAGGCCTGTACTAATGGCCATTCATTATAGACCAGATACAGATTATTGAAGTTATCAACAAAGGTATGACTAAAATTGATTTAGAGCTCTTTATATTAGAGTTGATTTCGCTCAGTATGAAAAAAAAAATAGTTCATTGTTATACAGCATGGCGGAACGAAAGAAGCACAACATAAGGAATTGTTGAGACCGAAAAGGTACTCACAGTAAGACCTGCCATTTTGATTTTAGCTCGGATGATCTTAATCGTGATATAGAAACAGCATGTATGCAATTTTTTGAGTCCAGATTTGCTTTCTTTTGACACTTTGCAAATAAGACAATGCCGATTTGAAGCTGAACCAATTCTCAACCAGCTCATGATATGGTTTTTCAGATTTTCTGACACATCGAAAATAGAGGTCACATTGTAAACATAGACCCCTGATTGCAGAGAAAACACATGTCTGCATCATCCTCTGATTAGAGAAAAGCACACGTCGTCTGTTTGGGAACTGAAAAAGGGCAGCGAGTGAGAGGACAAAACAAAGCGAGATAGGGAAAAAAAAAAAAGGTCACCAGTGTCAGCTGCTTGATATTGTCGCTCTTCTGTATCACATATTCATCCAGAAAGAGCATGTTATAGCCTTTTACCTTCTATCAAATGGTTCAAATAACACCCAGGGCAATAAAAAAGAAGTAAGAGGAAGGTTGCATTCAGCCTTCCTCCATGCTCCATAAATCATGTGGCCTTCATATTTAGTGTGCTTTACTGCAGACTGAAAAGTCAAAGTTACTAGTTTAATATTACGCACCAACAAGCACCTTTATCACATCCTGAAATGAAAACAAATATATGCGGAGCTAAATCATAATGACGGGCCTCTTAGATTATGTTACTACAGTCAGTCTTGAAGACTGATAGATGCATTAAGTTTCTTTTCGTGGCACTTCACTGATTTGTCTCCTGCAGCAAATGACAATTTTGTGCGTTCTGCTTGAGATGAGTTTGTCCAAAACAAAGAAACCCTGCTCAGGGGTACATTTCCGGAAAACTATCATTAGCCAACCAATGTCACAAGTTCCGTCGTTACAAACATAGTTCGTTGATTTGGCATTTCCCAAATCCATCATTTAGAGCTCTAGAGCTGTAGTTCATACCTGTCAACCCTCCAGTATTTTACAATTCTATCTCGCTATCATCCCGTAAAGGTATTTCTCTCGTATTATCAATCAAAGGGTGGCAATAAACATTAAAGAGCCAATCTTCCCTATACTGTACGTAACCCATACCGCCGAACCACCAGGGGATACCCATTGCTCTTAAATGTGAATTTGTTCTGTGCTTTTATTTTATTTAGGCATGAAAACACTTTGAAATAAATATAAAAACGGCAGGATTTCCTTCCTTTCTATTACAGGCACCTTCGCCCCTCCTATGCAATCCTCAAAACAGTTAATGTAAGCGGTGCGTGACTGTCAGACGTGCTCCATATTGATAAATAGATGCGGATTCTGTACACGCGATTAGAAGTGGAGCAAAAAGTGAATACTCTGGGTTTTGGGTGCGTGTTTGAACAGACATATACACATAATAATGTAATCATGTCGATCTTGGTGGGTTTTCACATCCCAATGTTGACAGGTATGCTGTAGTTAGAAATATAGTTCCAGGCTGTGTTCGATTCCCAATTATCCTCCGTATGTCCTATTCATTTAGAACATTCTAACATTTAAACTTGAAATAATTTAAAAAGAAAACATTAAAGTCATCTCTCTTAGGTGTAAGTATTTTTTACAGTTCAATTTTAGCGATCTTCATATTTACAAATGCGTTCCCTTTGTTGTGCACTTTGAAAACATTTATGCCATTTTGAACACAGCAGTGGCTCATGATGAAAGCTATAGGTGACCTATTATTTAAAAGCAGTATTTACGTTTCTTCTCCAAAGCTCGTAAAAACAAAAATATATAGCATACGTTAATGCTTTTAATTTATAGTAGGTTATTTATTAAGAAATGTATCTGTATATGACATGGGCCTGTTGGTTAGAACATTTCTGCAGTGGTTTGAATGTGTCAAATTTTAAAAGTAGACTTTTACAATAAATGATAAAAACAAAAAACAAAAAAAAACAATATCCCACTTAATAATAATAATAATAATAATAATAAAATAATAATAATAATAGTATTAAAATAATAATTTGTATTGTTATTAAGTATGATTTTTTTTTCATTTTTAATAAATAGCCTTTATGGACATTTTACGTGTTTTAAATGATGGATCTGTGACAAAGCAACTATGCTTTTGGGAAACACTCCTCACTACATTGTTCTTTTCACAAACGATGCATCGTTCTATGATAGTTTAGTCGCGAGTTATATCATTGTTTGGGAAACGCACCCCTGATTGACTAGTGACATTTCTGACAGTTTATTGAGTAGGAAAGCCCAGGTCACTTCATTCAATATTTGTTTATTAGCTTGAGCACTCCTTGTGAAGTCATTTGTTTTTTTCTGTCCGGCAGAGAGGGACACACAGGGAATAAGACTGTGTGTGTGTGTGTGTGTGTGTGTATCTATGAAAGTAGCTCAGCCATCAGTGCCTATTTCAACAGTGCTAAGCAAACAGGCGCAGGTTAATGTACCCTGACAAACACACACTGCCAGCACGCCAGCCTCTGCGTATCACATTTACACTATATTTATTCTGCATAATCACAGTGGACAGACCCGATCTCTGTCGGCTTAACATTGTCCAGGTTATCACAGGCTGTAAAGGATTAATCTGATTTATCGTCTACCCCAAAAACATCCTCATATGCCATATTTTTAAACAGCGGAGGATCCAAAAATTGTCCTTGGCTGAAATCCATTTATAGCGTTTGCATAAGATTTATCACTTTTTTTTTAGCCATTACATGCCTCGACTAACAAGCACACAAACAAATGCTTTAACAAACAAATAAGTGCCAATGCCAAGAGGCAGGCGCAAATACATCTTGCTCAATATTTGCAACAAAGTTTACCACCGCAGAGAATTAAGAGCTAATCAATTTAAAGGCAGTACGGATGAATACGAAACATTGTACTGTTTGCTGGCAAGTTACAGGATTCTACGGCCAAGTTGACATCTGATTTCCCTTGTGAACTTCAGCACGTCAACAAGACTTTACACATATTGATTACTCTTTAAACTGGTGTCATTTAAAATTGGCTTGCCAGTCGATTGGAGGACAGATCAGGATTTTTTAAAATATAATAAAATAAATTAATTCAATATGCACAGACACAAAAGAAAATCTCAAAAGGCTGAACTGTCTCAACAAAAGCAGTGGCTAGAATACAGTGATTAATGCTTTTGATAAATGCATGGATGGAATAATGTTCCTTTTATGAATAAGCTGTTATGTGCAGCATTACAATGAAGCCGGCATGCAGTGATTTCAATTGCCTGAAATGTAATCAGTAAAAAATGTAACCCTGGAGATTTTTTTTGTACCTGTTTACTAGTATTATTGTGTTTCAAATGTACTTTATTAGATAAATTCGTTGCGAGACATGAATTTCAGCCATGGTCTCATAAACGATGTCCTTATTAGTATTAAATTGTGATGAATTGCTACATGCGGTGTATATTTTTACACGATAGGTTACATGCTGAACCACTGGTGTAATATATTGCAAAAACTTTCTGTCTCTTGTTAAATCTGGAAAAGGTCTGCATTTCTGGTCATGCATTTTGTTTCACCCTTAAGGCATGAGAACACTGTGGATTGTGCTTGTGTGCGTGAGTGTGTAAGTGTGTGTGTGTGAATTGCTGGAAGTCAGACACATTCTCTGTACTATAGATGTCCTAAAGTCCATGACAGACTTGGCTGCCTGCACTACACTTTTTCAACCTCCATAACATCCTTGTTTCTTTTCCTATCAGTCTTAAATTCTCCCTCGTTTTCGTTTTTTCTCGCTTTTCCCCCGTCCTCATCCACCCTCCTACACCCCCTGCACTACTCTCCAATTTGCTGTGGAGCTCTCTTGCCTGCCTCCTGCTGTGTTGGAGGCAGCCTATGATTTGCCACAGGCAGGAAGTGCGCTGACCAGGCAATGAAACTCGCCAGTATCCCTCTTTCCAAGTGCCTCGGCTCTGGAACCTAGGATTTACATTAATGTCCTGCAGAGACGACAGTCAAAAGCTAATGTGTTACATGAGAAGAAAACTGATGAGGAAAATGACAAGCGGCGTAATATGAGAAATGATCTGAGAGATTTACTGTATGTGGCATAAGTCAAGCGAAGTTGTCTTTATTTTTTTATATGCAATGTTGATTTTGCCAAAGCAGCTTAACATTGATAAAGAAAAGAGAATAAAAAGCTGTAACAATATTTCAGATTGTGGAACATGTCAGCATATGCGGCAGGGAGGAGAGTTAGTGGTAGATTGCTCATGTAGTTGTAGCTGTGTTAAAACTGATTCAGTTTTGTTTAATCAAATCTCACTGTTAAAGGCTGATCCACTGATCACATTCAACTGACCACACTGAAAATACCCCATTCTCAAAGGAAAATAATGTAAGGATTAGGGCTGCACGATATTGGAAAAATGTGAAATTGCGCTATTTTATTTTTCTGCAATTAATATTGCGATATAGGGTTTGGTCGATTTTAGACGATGCCATAATCCATCGGCGATGGTCGATAGACATTACGATGCTGAGCCGGCCTAGTGATCCTCCGTCCTGCTTCCGTCGCAGCAGCAACCCGCTCATGAAAAATACACACTTTAGGCTCCATTCACACTAATAGGTCTTAGTTTTAAAAATGACAATTTAGAACAAAAACGATCCACGTCCACGCTGGAGTTTCATCTAGCAACATCACGTGACCACACACACACACAAACACACACATGCACTGCAGTGTATGCGCATGTCTGAGCTCCAGGCAGTCAACGGGTGCTTTGAGCACAAAACCCCAGAGAGCAGTGCACGTCAGACAGTTTATTAAGGATGTACTGCTGGATCACGTCTTACTATAGTGGTTAAACAATATATTTAATTAATCTTGTCTCTATCTAACGACTCTTCAGTCTTTTGAATCTATCAGGTAACGTGTCACAGCATCAGTACACTGCTTCAGTCTTTCGCTTTCATGCTTGTACTCTGAGCGAAAACCTCTTGTCGGTTGGTTCCTGTTGGTTGTGCACCTTTTTACCAACCAAGTTTGTTAATGTCATTATAACGACACAGATCACTCTGCCTATTCATGCCAGTGTCCCGCAGAAAAAGTGATTGACAGGTGTTAATTTGTGCATAACTTATCTTTATTTATTTATGATTTGGTTATGGGTAAAACAGACCATGCGGGTCAGGTAGTTGAAACGGTAGGCTACAAATAATTAATACATTATGAATTACTTAATAATTTATAAATAATAAAATTACCATCGCCTATGACAACGATGCCATCATTCATCGCGATGTTTTACATTAGACATTGTACGATGCCAAATTAGTTGACATCACCTAACCCTATTGCGATATCAATGCAGTTTCACAAGACAGTTTGAATAGCTCTTTTTGACGGTTTTCTGGGGAGTCTAACAGTATTCAGGTAGAGATATTGTATAATCACAATGCAAAAAAAATGCCTTTTTTTTACATTGTTTTGTCTTTTTTGTAGTCCAAGTATCAAAAAAAGTAAAAATATTGTTTAGTTTTCACTGTCAGAAGAAATGGCAAAGTTAAGAGTTTTTTTTTGGCTTGTTTTAAGGAAATTATCAGCCAGTGGGGTGAGTGAAATAATTTAGTTTTCGCTTTCAAATGTAGATACTTGGACTAGAAACAAGACAAATATTTTAAGTGTGATTTTTTTTTGTTTCATAAATCATATAAATTCCATATAAATACAGTGATTAATACAATTCTGTGGCTCCTGAGCAACTATAATTCAGACTGGAAATTGCATATCTTTGCGATGTGACTATTGTGAATGCGCACATTGCGATATGATGCGAAACAATTTATTTTGCAGCCTTAGTAAGAATGCATGGCATAATGACAGATGTATCGGTTTATCTGTTCAGTAGATATTTTTTCAGCAATATATTATTTTCACATCTGCAATTTACAGAATCAAATCAATGCACAAGCAAACATTATTTTCTAACCACCCATCCATCCTACCTCACCCTTTCTAGACAGACCGCTTAAATGGACCTTATTGTAAGGCATTAGCCCTTTTCACACATCAATACCGGTAAATATCCACAAAATTACAGGAACGATTTCATAGGTGAATTCAAAAATATTTCCAGAAAAAAACATTCACACATCCATTCCAAAATAGCAGTAAATTCTGACATCATTAACCAGAAATAAGCTCTAATGGGTGCACTTGTATTTGTAAACATATAAGGGGTTGGGCTTTTGTTTATGGTTTCACTTTTATTTAAAGCTTTAGCATTCATGCATCTACTTTGTCCCAGAGACATCCAAAGGCAGAAGCACTTTCTTTCCAGAAAGGTCTGTATGTGTGAAACGGGGTGTTGAGCTATAACATTCAACATGGGAAATAAATAAACAAATACATAAATAAATAACTATAATAGTAAGCATTAATACAAAAGGGTAAAGAAATGTTAACTTGTCACATCAGTCAATTTCAATCAATGTAACACCCAAATTATTTATGTATACAATACATAATACAATACATGTACACCCAAAATCTTTGTCAGATTAAACATTATTTTTTCCACAGGAACATACCTGTAGGATGAAAGTTTTCTAAGCCATGCAATATGAGTTGGTGACTCTTCTGATTTCCATTGTATGGCAATACATTCCTTTGCCTCTATTAGATGAAGAGCAGATTCTCCTCCTAATAACAGAAATCTGGGATTTGAGGAATGGGAAGGGTTTGAAATCAGTATAAGAATATAGGAAGAATGTTTATTTCAATTCAATCTATCTTGCTGATTAGAGATAATGGTAGTGATTTCCAGATTTTTCTAAATTAGGTTCAGTAAATTCATGTAAAGATTTATTTTATTGGCTTATATATAGTTGTCAGTTTCTAAATACTGTATAATGAGTTATCGGTAGGCAAATTATAATTTATTTGTGCATCTTTAATTCACTGTATGCTTTGTAAAAACTCACTTTGGAATAGAGTGCAGTCATTTGGTTTAGTATATATCATTGTAGTATAGTGAGGATTGTTTGCTGCTGACTACTTGATAAACAAGTAAGAGGAAAATCCAATGTCACTTTATAATTTGAGGTGAAAACAATTTCAGGTGATTACCGATGAAAATGTTCTTAAAATGTAATCAAGAAAATCTGCCATGTTGAAATCAAAGTTATTTTCCTTTCGGTCTTCATCTTGATATCAAGTCAAGGCAAATTGGTTTGTTCATTTGCTTTCCTCAGCTGTCACCATGTTTGCTCAATACTGCTGAATGTTTTCACCTCAGCCTTCCCCCGTCAGTTCCCTCCTTATTTGCTTTCCTTTCATTTAACTTATAAAGTGAATGAAAACAAGGTAGGTCATGTTTATATAAGCACAAAATAGCGTATTCTGTAAAGTGTGTGCATTTAGAGTTATAGGATCCTGCACTGTGTTTTAAAAAAAACCTTCATCACCTTTACTACAAAGAGAGCATTGTTGGCCATAATGCTAGCAATCAACAAGTAACACTTATATTGAATGCAGCCTAGATCTTTCCAATGTATTTGTATACGGTATGTGTGAAAGTATTGATGAAAGTAAAGATTGTTCATGTTTTTGAATGCAAGCACTCAAGATATACAAACACGCATAAACACACACACAAATGGATAGATAGTTAGACAGATAGATACTGTATCGATTCTCAACACACACATATTGGTTGTACCTGTAGGGGTGTCTTCATGATAAATACTTGTCCAAAATTGTTAAACTGTTAATTTGTGTTGGAACAACCCATCCTTTTTTAGAGTGAGGGAACTAAATTACATTTGTTTTATAATGTTTGTACAAGGATTTGCTTTTTTACCAGTGTTTTTTTTACCCAAAATATGGTCATTCTGAAAACGTTGCCCAATATACATTTCTGGAGATTGTGAATTATGTAGCCAGAAGAACGTATGGCTGCATTTCTTCTTTAATAAGAAGATACGGGGTGGTATGACAACATTTTTTTCGCACTAGCAGCTCACCGCTTAGCTCCATATAGACGGCTTTTCCACTGTTACCAGTTTGTCCAGTAGCTTGCCAAGCACGCCGGTGGTATTAAGGTGCAGAGAGTAGTTGACCATGACGGATTGGGTCCGGTGAAGAGCGGCTCCAGAAAGAGGGTAAGACAAAAACAGCAGTCAAAAATTAAAATAAACAAATAAATCAGGTGAGGGCTTTTCTTTTGCTGGTCGGTCAGGTTTAGGGAAGTGGGTTGGTGGGTCAGTCGATGCTTTTAAAAACACTGTTGGTTTGGATTAGTGAAAGAGGAGGGTTGGTCAGTCAGTCAGTCAGTCAGTCAGTCAGTCAGTCAGTCAAATCAGTCAGTCAGTCGACAGCGGCCTCTGGTTGATTTACGCAAGAACAAAAGGCATGAATGGCACTCTCAAGAGAAATTTGAG
The DNA here is from genome assembly GCA_903798205.1 of Danio tinwini. NCBI lineage: Eukaryota > Metazoa > Chordata > Actinopteri > Cypriniformes > Danionidae > Danio > Danio tinwini. The sequence goes on along the minus strand of CAIGQZ010035043.1, from coordinate 16,387,252 downwards.
ATCTCAAAAAATGTACACAGCTGCCTCTGGTGGATTCGCAGAAACAAAAACTGCAAAAAAGTACCTCATAGGACGTATTTGGCGCTCTCCAGAAATGTATATAGCGGTACATTTACAGAATGAGCCTGGGTTGTTTATACCATTTCTTTAGCTGTAATTAAATGATCTGTGTTTTTTTTTCTTTCTCAACAATGCCTTTTTGACCCGGTTCAACACATTAACCCGCTGGTTATGATCAAATTTCCAGACAAAATACAAAACTGGATGTATGCATGTATTCATAAGCATGCACAAGTAGTACTTTTATCCTCCTATGAAACTCATATGAATCATGCTGCAGAAGCACAAGGGGTTATCTTAGAACTGAGGGCATAAGAAAAAAAAAGCCCATGGCAGTACCGTGTGAGACATTTCAGACTAATGTTTTTTTAATAAGACCTGTGATCTCTGTATTCTGATAGTGAGTATGCTATCTTGACCCATATAACCTCACCACCTCTTCAAAAAGCTGACACGTGGAAAATTGCAAAAGTCTATTTGATCATTTTAAGTCCCATGCCGAAACACATTTCCACTCTGGAACTCCTTTGGCCACTTAATTGCGAACAAAATGTTGCAATTAAGACGCCATCACCTAGTTTTTGTGCATTATTGTGCAGTTTAGGACAAAATCTACATGTCTTTTTGGTCCTAAAGATCACTTTGATCCATTTAGTCATCTCTCAGGGAGTTGCACATCCTATTAGAGGGTTTTAAGACAGAATATCTGACAAGCATTAATGCCTTAAATTAAATCTCACCGGCAAACCTCTTGCTCCAAATGAGTCCAAGAAAAGCACAGCCTTGAGGTCATGAATACTGAAAAAGAGGAACACAAGTGGATGTGTCTTCCTCCAGGCATGTGCACATCTGTGTGTGTTGCGTCGCATCTCCACTGTGATGCGGGGGTGGCGAAAACGACGACCCCCAGACAATAGTGGCACTATCCCAGGGTGCAGCAGTGTAGTGTGGGAACAGGCACTGGCTAATGGAAGCGTGCCCTTGTTTCCCGTCTGTATTTTTTCTTCCCGTTGTCTCACAGCGAGCGAGTGGCTGGGCTGGGCTCAGAGCAGTGCAACGCATGAATTATGCAAAGCTGTCAAAGCAAGCTATTGTCGGTGGTGGCGGCCACACTAAAGCTCAGAACGGGCCGGGTGTGGGGGGAGGCATCGGCGGCAGCAATGGAGGAGAGGAGGGCTTCTGTATTCCTTCAGGCTATGTGCACTTAGTATCCTGGAGCGAACTTTAGTGGCTGGTTGTAAGGGCGTTTCCAAAGAACCGGACGGGAGGATTAAAGATAGGCTTCCATGCGGAGAGTGATGGAAAAGGAGGAGGACACTGTGCTGATGCAGACATAAAAATGATTTTGATTGAATTAAGGTGTCATGCATCCTAATGAGATGCGAGAAATCGACTTATTCACCTTTACTGCGGGCCTTAAATGAATTCTTAATCTTAATTTTAATACAGGGAGTTATAAAATTTATGATTGTGCAGTTGTATATAATCATAGGCATAAATAAACAATGCAGCCGTCATTGATGTTAACAACAGCACAGAGCCATCTGGGTGCTCTGTCACAGAGAGAGATCTTACAGACTAGCACAGAGAATTTATTTCATACACCGTATTAAATAATGAGCAGGATTACTCACTGTCTGTATGGTGAAACTGCGCCATTAATGACTACCAAAGCGTTTTCTAGAAACTGGAGAGGGAAGAAGCGACTTACTGTATGAGCTTATTTTATTGCATGCATTTTATTTGCAGCAGCCCTCTCCCAAGAGGCAACTCATTTGGAGTGATGTATGACTGAACCCGTTCTAAAGTTGGATCCGGTAAATTCATAAATCTGGAAAATGCAGATTCAACTCTGTATGTTTGTTCCAGTCTCAAGTTTCCAAGTGGACTTACAAGACTTTGTAGATTTTGTTAGTGTGTGTGCTACAGAATATACTAGATTGCTTGGTGAGACTATAAATGTATATATTGAGTGCCTTAGATTTTTCCACTCCATTTCTTTCCTGCGAAGTCACTTAATTGGGTTCACTTTCTTATTTTTACTGTTTGTAATAAGCAGACTCTATTTCAGTAATATATATATATATATATATAT
>CAIGQZ010035043.1:16359124-16375401 GCA_903798205.1 Danio tinwini | reverse complement strand
TGTGTGTGTGTGTGTGTGTGTGTGTGTGTGTGTGTGTGTGTGTGTGTGATCTGTCATGACAAAGCCAGTTCAATAAAAGCAAACATTTTTAGGGTTTCGTTTAACTTTGTCTTTGCTGGAAAACATGGAGTTTTCTTTCTTTGGAGAACTGGGTTGAATTGTGTTTTAAAGTGGTTGTATTAAAGGAGTAGATCATTCAAACATCAACATTCATTTAGTCGTAGCTATCTAAACTTGACTTTTATCTGTGGAACATGAAAGAATATATTGAAGTGTTTCAGTGGGGTCTACTTTTATTTTGGATGAAGAAACTAACAAACATAAAATGAGATTTTAGTTTCTTTGAGTAACAAATAGTTTTTATAAAGAGTCTGAATTAGGGTTTATTTATTTGATTTGATTTGATTTGATTTGATTTAGATTTGATTTAATTTATTGATTTGATTTAATTGGATTTATTCATTTATTTGTTTGTTTATATATTTATTTATTTAAATATTTGTTTGTTTTATTTATTTATTTATTTATTTATTTATTTATTTTATTCATTTATTTGTTAGTTTTATTTATTTATTTGTTTTATTCATTTGTTTGTTTGTTTTATTTATTTATTTATTTATTTATTCATTTATTTGTTTTATTTATTTATTAGTTTAATTTATTTATTAGTTTTATTTATTTGTTTGTTTATTTTATTTCTATTTATTTTATTTTATTTTATTTATGTTTATTTATTTATTAATTTGTTTTATATATATATATATATATATATATATATATATATAAATATATATATATATTTTTCTTTTTTTTCTTTTTATTTGTTTTATTTATTTATTTATAAATAATATATTTTCTGTTTTTATTTTCATTTTAGCCACATATTTAGACATTTTATTAATTATGTTAAGTAGTATCACTGTAGCTTTGTTTATTTTATTTTAAGCTACTAATAAAAGGAAACATGAATTATTTTTATATATAGTTTTTATCTAATTTTTCAATTAATTTACATGACTTTTAACCTAACTGTAATATGATATAATGATTTTATTCATCGTTTGTTGTCTATTTAAAATAAATGTCATCATATGTAAATAAAATTTTAAATTATTCATTATTTATTTTTATTTTTTTATATTTTAAATGTTTTTTTATATTTACTCCCCTCTTAAATTGTATCCCCTCTTGAGTTGTATTTATATTTTACTCACTTTTCAGTCAAACACATAAACAGTATAATACAGAATGTTGCTTAAACCAACATTATAATCCAAACAAGAATACAAATGGTCTTCAATTGTAAGAAGAGGATGTTAAATAAACAACAACAGATTAGTGATATGAATTAAACACTTTTACCAGAAAACCACTAATAGTCGCTCTCTGCACCCTCTCTTGCTTTGTCTTGGTGACTAATTATTCAATGAACAATGAACTAACTAAGAGCAACATCTCACCAGAGCCTTTTTCAATAGCCTACTTGTCCTTCTCCTTTTTATTTTTTCTTTACCTGTTTCATTATTTCACTAAGCCAGTGTCTCTTTGTCTCTCCAAGCAGGGGGAGTGTAAGAGAAGGGCAAGAGACAGAACGACAACTGGAAAAGAGCAAACGAGAACAGACAGAAGCAGGAGAGAAGCGCAGGAGAGGAGGATCACAGCATGAATGCAGCATGGAGGTGAAGGAGCGTCGGCCGTACTGCTCTCTCTCTCGGGGCAGGAGAGAACGAGGGAGAGACTGGGAGAGGGAAGGAGACCGAGACGAAGGGGAGGGTTTTAGGGAGGGTCCCGGCAGCCGCCGTCAGATCGGCTCATCCTCTGTGCTCACCCAGAAGTCCTACAGCTCCAGTGAGACGCTGAAGGCCTTTGATCAACACCCCTCCACCCAGGGGCTTTATGGGCATCGCATGCCAGACATGGTACCAAGGGATGCGGAGGAATACAGAGCTCCAGGTAAGAGCCCTTAAACAGTCGCCATATGCAAATGGAAAGATAAGCAGATGTTTGAAATGCTGAGAAAACAAAACAAAAAAAGAAAGAAGGATACAATTTTTTTTAGATATAATACTCAACAAAGAAAAAATAACATATATACTAATATATAACAATTTAATGTCAAATGTTTCAGTATGCACACTGTTGTGAGGATATATTTTCTAAATTAAGTCCTAACACACAGTACAGTGCACAGTGTGGCAATATTGTAGTACATCATTAAATTAGTAATGCGACCTGACTTCACCTTGAGCTTTAACCCAAACAGGAGCTAAAGCTTCTGATTTAATTCAATCTTATCCAGAAAATAAATCCCATGTCCTTAAAAAAAGCACATTTTCAAGTAAACTTTAGCCCAAATAAACCAAAGTCTAAATTAATTAAATGAAAAGTAGAAATAATTCATTGCCAGCTATATAATATTTATATTATAAAATGTTATTAATAATAATACGAATATATAATATAATGTGTACATAGCACTTTATATAATATAAATATGTATCTGTGTATGTTAACTTTTATTTTATTTTATTTTTCAAGATAAATAACAAGTAATTAAATATATAATTACTGTGCTGTAAAAACTATAATAACTTTGCCAAATTTTTGTGATTTCAATTCTAAATATATAAGGATATGATTTTGAAACATTTAGTATTTTCTACATTTTACCAAATACAGCTGTACAGTATATAACAAGTGGAGATAATTTCCTTGAAAAGGAACTATATTGCAGCCTATTTACTGTTCAATAAATACTCTTTTCCAAATCAATACATGTCTGCTTGTACTGGTTGCAAGCAGCAGTTAAACTGCAGTGCTGCACTTTAATCCAACACCTACTTTTTTCTTGAATACATTTTACATACTGTATGGATTAACAGAGCCATTAAAGTTGTGATTTTTGTGGAATTTTTATATTTGTATTCATTTTTTTTAACATTTATGAATACAGTGCTCAGCATAATCAAGTACACTCCATTTTGAAAGTGAATTTTTTTATCAATTTCTCAGTTAATATAGGCAATGTATTTTGGTGCATTTAAACAAAACAGATTTATTAAACAGATATATTTATTAAAATAATATTTTAGTAACCAAACATAATTAGAAATGGAAAGATTCAATTAAATTTAAGCAAAATACTAAATTTTTCCATTTTTTGCTTCTCTTGCTTTTTCCTCTTTTTAAAAAATATATTTAATATTTTTTTATAACATATAAATTTGGGTGTACTAGTTTTTGGACTGTTATCATAAATTATTCTGTTAGATAAGCTCCAGATTCGGCCTCAGTTCTGACTAATCTAATGTATATGCACAAATATTATATTGTATAGCTTCCTATAAAAATATGAATTTAAAATATATATTTGTGAGGGGTGTACTTAGATACTGTATGCTGAGCATTGTAGAAGCCCTCAATGAAAATTACATTAATTTACTAATATTCATATATATTATTTCAGCCTGCCGTTGAGGAGCTTTTTTAGCACAGCTGTATTCAGGTTGCACATATGGGTTTACCTTCTTTTTTCATATTTAACACAGCCCAGCAGACACTCATTTGCTGATTATTCACAAACTGTTCAAACTATTCTATAAATATTTGATGGTGTATTATGATGAGACACATTTTAAGTGGAAGGGTAGGATGCTGCTCATTGAAATTTAATTTCATTAGAAATACACTTACTTGCTTAATTGTGCTTTATAGTGCGCTCCATAACCTTAGGCTGTTACACTTAGGGGGACATCCTTAATTAGCAGTCGTGTTTATGCACAAAAGCCGAAGGAGAGAAATCTTCCATGCATTCATGATACAAATGTTCCGTCATTTTATTTTAATCACAGCCTGGATAAATCATGGCACGTTGGCCTGCATTGGTTACCTCAGTTTGCAGTATATCAAAATGTGTATTTCAGATAATGCCCTCATGTGGTAATTAATGTCAGCACTTGTGTTGAGTTATTTTGTTTCGTGTCTTAAAGTGTAGCCATAATTTAAATTCAGCTGTGTTCGTTTTCATGTGTCACCAACTCTGTGGGCTTTTAGCCATAAAGCACTCAGCATATGCTAGCAGGTACAAGAATATGGTTTTAAAAGCGGAGCTGAAGGAAGTAGAGTGGTGAGAATCTCAAGGTGAATTTCAATCTGAAGTGTAACGCTTTCTATTTTGTAGCCTGTAGTAAATCCTCAAATATTCTTGTGTTGGAGGTGGAGGTAGAGCTAAAATTCAGTTTCAGATAAAAAGAAATTCACCTGCTAACAAAAAAAAATGAAAAAAGACGAAGACGAAGGTAATTCAGAAAGTAAGTTGTAAGCTGACATATGTGACATCCAGACTGTTAAGACTATTAAAAATGTATAAAATAGGTTTGTAGGAAATATATATATTTATTATATATATATATATATATATATATATATATATATATTTTATTTTAGTTTCTTTATATTTTTAATGTAAAAATGAGTCTGATAAATAAACATAATGTTTAGTTTTTTTAAATGTGCCCATAATTAGATAATCAATATAATAGGTTGCATTTTGCTTTGCCAAAACTGTATGAGTGTTACTGTTTATTAGTTGTATGTATCCTAGTAGTATGTATTTATTTTGAATAGAGTATTTAGTGTTAATCTAAATGATCTGATTTGTTTATCCATTTGTTTGAAATGGTAACCACAAAAATAATAAGTGGCTTGTGCAGCACCTGCATTTTTTTTACAATGAAAAAAGTGTTTGTTAACATGTAATGTGCATTTTAACATTGACTAATACATTTATTAGTTTATTTACATTAGTCATTAGTCATTATTTATATATTTATATACATTAGTCATATATATTTTAGTTGACTGAGCATTATGAATACTGTTATAGATATATTGCTTAATGTTAGTCAATGTTAATCATTAAAAATTACTAACTAATAAAACCTTTTTGTAAAGTATTGCTTGTATTTTCCTAAATTCATTTTTTTAGGATTCAATTTTTTAATTTTCTTCAACAATTTAACAGTACCATTAGTTTGCACATTTTAACACTCCCTTTCCCCTCCCAACCCCAACAGCGACAGTAATTAGATGTGGCTATTATAAATCCAGTCAATACTGATAAATAATATAAACTCAATAAAAAAAAAATCACACATACAAAAAATAGCAATAGTAAATAATAATAACACGTAAATAAGTAAAATACGATAATTACACTTTTACCATGCATCTCATAGGGCTGCACGGTTTACTGGTACTATGGTAGTATCGTGATACTATGGCTCCAAAATACTGAACTAAATCGGATCATTTCTGTTCCTGTTAATATGATTTAGTAGCTACAACAACTGTGACAATCTCTTAAAAAGAACGACTCTCAAAATTTTGAATTACTTTGGATTGTTACCTGATAAGACTGAAAAAAAAATAGATGAAAAACCCAAAATACAACAGGAAACATTGACATTTTTGACCACTTCATTTGGCCTAATTTTATTGGAAAAATGCTCTTTTTGTAATAAATTTCATTTGGTATAATTTGTATGTTTATTTTTATGCATTTTTGTTGGTCAGTTATCTACAAAATAAACAAAGAGAATGAATAAATTTTAGGTGAAGTAAGGTGAAAATAATACTTTTTGGCCTTAAGGGAATTATGAATTACATTCAAGTAGGCCTATGATAACATAAAATATAGTATTTCTGACAATTTTCTTTAAAATTTGAGTTATGAATTACAATATTGCAATACTACTTAGTATTGTGGTACTTTATCTGGTATAGTATTGTAAGATTAATTAATGGTAACGCGACAACCCATGCGTCTCACCACAGTGACATTGTTCATCCTCCAAAAATGGCAAATAATTTCCCCTTCTTTTCTGATAAACATGCAATTTATCAAGTAATCTATGTGTCATTTTTTCATATGCTGCCACTTTCCCCAATTCCATAACCCATACTTGGTGGGCCTGCTGAATGCCATGATGATTTGTCTTCCAATCATAATACTTTTTTGAATCCACTCAGACATCTTCACACCAGACCCCAACACAAACGGGTCTACCAGTACATATATTATAGGACAAAATGAAAAGCAGCATTCAGGGACGTCCTGAATGTAACTGTGCACTTTAACCCAGAATTCCTGTATTTTAAAACAGGACCACAGAGTATGCATCAAGTCTACTTTTATTTTGCTACATTATTTCTAAAAGCAGTCTCTGTATTTCTGCGCAGAAGACAATTCACAAAAACACCTATGTACGATATTAATCTTCAAAATGATTTGAGTAAATAATAAATCTGTCACCACGCAAATTCACAAACGTGAACTTGGGAAAAACTTGCTGTTGCAGCATCTTCAATAGCAAATATTTTAATATAAAAGTGTACATACAGCAAGAGTCGCAATGCAGCATTAAATAATTCAACAGCATATGAATGTATTTTCCAGAACTTGTTTTGTGTACTGCTTCTTACACTCTCTGTATTAAGCATGCGCTTTGAATCTTGCAGGCCAGAGTCTGTCACTGAGGCAGCTTGGGATATGCGGCCCTGCTCCTCGCCGCGGTCTGAGCTTCTGTGCAGAAACCGGACTCGGTCATCATACGCAGCTCAGCGGAGCAGACCACATCCAAAACGTAGGAGGCATTTCGCCTGACTGCGCCATGCTATGGGTTAAATCACACGGTCGGGACTCGCGCCTGTCAAGCCGATCCAACTCTGCTTTAACACTCACAGACACAGAGCAGGACAACAAATCAGATCAGGAGAATGGTGAGTCCAGCTGTGTTGATAACCTTACATTGGGCTAAATGATGGTGACGTAAAACTGGAAAAATACCCATGAGGGAGTCGAAGGAAAGTCACCTCAAGGGCAAGGATGTAATTTGTTAGAGTTAACAATGGGTAGCCAATGACTAGTTGAGCTGACAATATTAATGGATCGACCGGTTACGTTTGGAGCCTAAGGGGCACGGTGGGAGTCGCCGAGAAAATAACATAATTTCCTGAAGCGTATGAGCAAACGGCGAAGCAAACGGCTAGACGCTTCCTCTGGGCCTGTGCCGAATCATAGATGGCTTTGTTAAGTCACTCATATTGGTGTGTGGATCCACAGGGTGTTGCTGGGCCTGTGAACAAACGCTATGGTGGATGAAGAGGGGCCCACTGGTTTGAAGTGCAAATTGGTGTGCGTCGAAAAAATCCTAATGCCTTACGGATTAGGGAGTGCTTTTGAAAAAACAAATTGTCTATATATGAAATACATGCATGTCAAAGCACATACATCTGTATTTTAATTATAATTTTTTTTTGCATAAATAGGATTTCTTTTTATTTTTAGTGGCAGTGTTTTGGGGGCGAGTTTATTTGCTGTTGTTTTGATTTATCTGCTTGGTTTTGCTTTTATATGGAAAACAGTGTATGTGCCAAGCTTTTTAATTCACATTCATATATTCTCTATTGAGTAACTGCAGACATATGCAAGATTAGTTTGGAATAAAAAAGGTTTTAAAATGTTTGTTTCTTTTGCTGTGCTGTGATTTTTTTTCAGAATGGATATTTGTTGCAGAATATATTGCTTGAAATAGAGGAGTGGAAAAATAAGGGAATATAATCCTAGTCATTGTAGGCTAAACATTTCTAATGGAGGATCTGTAGTGTCTCATGTTCGGCGTTCACTGCATTGATCAAAGGAAACCGCATCTGAAATGCACACGCTCAATTTACGTGTCACATTAAACACTATTTACTGCTGCTAGCTTCTCGTTTGCTGTGATATAATGTTTAATATAGTGCAATAACTCACCATTGAGAAGCTGTTGTCAGAGTGTAGTTTATAATATGTGACCATAGAGTGATATAGAGTAGCGACCAAAACCATGTCCTTTGGAAAATATTAGCTTTTAATGTCTTTGCAAGTTTACATATGAGGGACATGTTGTCATCTCATCAATATGACTATTTTAATATGCTAAAAGCATAGAAAAACAAACAGCTCACTGGAAGAAAAGTATACACAGACTACATGATAATCAGTTATTAATATTTAATTGGTTCTCCCCCATTTCATTAGTAGCCATTCTCCTGTGCATTTCTTGATAAACAAATTTACTTGTGTTATAATAAATGAAACAATTAAAACACAAACAAAATATGCTTAGAAATTCTACATCAACATAACATCAATATGCTTTAGAAAGATCAACTGGACGCTACTGTAGCTCTGTACTGTAATTTATTTAAATTAATCAACATTTAATATTTAAATCTATACATTGGACTGCATGCAAAGGATTACACTTAAAACTTGTGTAATCTATTTTGCAGTGGAAATTAAAGCTTTACATTTTGATTCACTTCATAAAACAACCAAAAAAAATGTATTCTGCATTTTTGTAGGTCTAATCACAATGTCATTATGAATTTTTTGTGCATAAAAGGTAAAAAAACTAACATTCAATGCTTTTTTTGTCATTCTCAAACCAAGACCATCACATTTTACTGTATTATATAAACAATTTGTAATGAAAAAATATATATATTACAACTAGGGATGCGCCGATCAATCGGCCGGAGATTGGTATCGGTCGATAATCACATTTTATGACTCGATCTGTACTCGTCAATCTGGGCAATCTCATGAACCAATCTCAGGTGTTTGTTTACGGGTGTACATGCAGAGGAAGACGCACATGCGCTCATCAGCAGGTAAATGATGGGGCCACATCCAAATCCGCTGTGATCCGAACAAAGTAGCTAAAATACATACAGATGCGGGTGCGGCCTCTGTTTAAACAGTTTATTGGCGCAACTCATGCGAGTGATGATCTCTTTGTTGCAGCCAATGCATATGCAGTGATTTAAGCTGCTGTGTTGCAAGCAGAGCGATCTCCCCTACGGTCTCATCCAACCAAATGAGCTCTGCCGGAACCTCCACAAGTCTTGCGCATGTTCATAGCGGCTTCATGACTCCCCCCAATTAGATAAAATACTACATTTTGTTATGCATCAAATATGCGCTCTAAACGTTTTCTTCATTGAGACATTATAGGTCATGGAAATTCAGCTTTGTAGTAGCTTTTTAGTCAGTGTAGGCATGTCCCATATCTCATTTCCAGGATACGATTAATTGATGAAGATTTTATAACAGTATACAGTATTATCACGGTATTAAATTCCATAGATAATTTAAAATGATCCATAATAAAACTGGTTTAAAAAAAGAACTTAACCAACAACAGTGTTTACTACATAGAAAAAACTTTAATTATTTTAAATAACATAAAGTACCTCAAACAACTGAGTACAAATAAATGGATGCATGTGAAGACTGCGGCTGAATCCTCTGTGACTGGGGAAGGATGATCCAGCACTGCTGCATGGCACAGAGACCAGAAATTAATTGTTTGATTAAATATGCTACAAATATATGCATTCCAAAAATATATAATTATTTTTTTCTACAATAGTCCTGCTGATATGATAGGTATGTCAGGAAAATAAATTTTGTTGTGTAATATATTGTCACAAAAATTGTTGCCATAAGTGATATTATTGTCATTTTGAGATCATTTTATGCCACTGATTGTATAATGATTATATAACAGCATAATAATGCAAATAACCATAAACACTTTAAAATATTTACCATTCTTAAGGTAATTTAGATTCTATAATTTGATGTTAAAAAAGTAAATGTCCTGTTTAGGGCTGTACGATATTGGACAAATTTGACACTGTGATATTTTTTCCCTGCGATTTATATTGCGTTATAAATACTTAAATAGCTCTATTTGGAAAGTTGATACTTTAGATTGATTGGGATGATTTGTATGAGAGTAAATATACATATATTGTATGTAATCTATTATGTATATATAAAAAAAACTAAATTCATAAATAAACACAATGGAACAAATATTAAAGTGGAATAAACAGTGCTTTATGGTTTTCTGAGGAGTGTCTAACATATTTGGGTACATAATTGAATAACCAAATATAAAAGAGCAATGCATAGTCTTCATCATATAAAATATTCATTCATTCATTCATTTTCTTTTTGGCTTTGTCCCTTTATTAATCTGGGGTCACCACAGCGGAATGAACCGCCAACTTATCCAGCATATGTTTTACGCAGCGAATGCCCTTCCAGCTGCAACCCATCACTGGGAAATAAATTATTCAATAAAATGTATTTTTATTCTCTTTATGTTCTTTTAAAATACTTTAAAATCTTAAAATGTTCACACAGGCCTTAAAATCACTTGAAAAATTTTAAACTTTTACTTTATAATGGTTAAACTCTGCAGTGTCTCCACAAATCTCCTGTGTTTTGACCTGTGGATTCAACTATATTCATAACTCAACATTGCATATCTTGCGATGTGACTATTGCAGATGCACACATTGCGATATCGATGCTCAAACAATATATTGTGCAGCCCTAGTTTAATTATATACTATTAATTTATGTCCAAAGTAATTCTTATTAGGTTAATGTCCAAATGTAAACTTTGACACTGGTGAGGTAGACCAGTGTAAAATGGTTTTACGTTAATTGTGAATTTGTAAAAGTAAATTGCAATGGCAAAAATTGAGGTCATCTCTAAGTATTCCAAGATAAGTCGATATATTGATTATTGTGACAGGCCTTTATTACAGAAATGACAAAAAACACAAGCATTTTTATTAGTGCTTTTGAACTTTTGGAATCCACTGTACTGTATGTGCAATTTGTAAACGTTTCCTACTATATGTACCTGCAAACCATTCTTGTGCTTTAAAAAAATACTCTGGGAGCTCATTGTTTGATTCAGACATGCAGGTGAGGAGTAGTATTTGACCAGCATATTCCAAGCTATTTTTCTTCTATTCTTTTCTGTGGATTGGGTCTGGGACTTGGTCCGTTTGAGTCAAAATATAATGATGTAGCTGAGAGCAGGCTGTCTGCTTCACAGCACTCCATTAAGAGAATGAGGTCAAGTTTCCCTGCACAGTCGTTCAGCTTCTGTATCTCCACATCTTTGCCCAACTCTCTCCAGTATGCTATGCAAAACACGTTAAAACTGTATTATAGCACAGGCCTCTACGTATCCGGCCTAGGGACTAGTCATTATTATATAAAGTTATAGACGACTCCGGAGAGCGACTATGATTATTTATTAGTCAGTCGGGTGTTAAAATGTAAAAAGGGCATTTTTCATCAATGATTAGCCTACATTTTGTAGAGTCAGTGTTTGATATACTTCGAGCTCTTTCGCAGTCTGTGGTCTTAAGGATGTGCAATGCTTTAAAGCTTCAGCGGTACATAATTCTACAAATATTTTAATAAAAATATTCTTGATAAATTGACACAAATAATTTTCTTTCACTTTGCCCGTAGTTCCTATAGGCGTCCCTCTGTGAAGCGTTCATGCAAATGCCAGACGCCATGTGATTTACTGTAACAATTAAGCTGCACTTTTAAAGGTATAAGACATGTTTCCACAGAGACCTCATTGAGGCTTACTGTAAATTGTTCTGTGACGTGTCTTTGGCAACCCATATAAAGCATGTAAGACCTGAATTTCAATGCAATTTTCTGTGGATTGGGTCTGGGACTTGGTCCGTTTGAGTCAAAATGAAAAGTTTAGATGCAAAATTAAAAGGTGCTGTCTGAAATTATCATCTACAATTAGCATTTTTCTCAGGCTGTTGTGTGTAGTTTCAGTAATTTTACCCTCAGTGCAAATAATAGGTTATTTTCATTAATCGCCTTTAAAGTGAAATAACTGAAAATAAACATAGGAGGCTGAGAAAAATGCTAATTTTAGAGGAAAATTTCAGACCACACTTAGAGGTTTTTGCATCTGAACTCTTCAGGTATAATTCTTATAAAATAAAAAAATAAATAATCAATTATTTGATTATTTAGTTGTTTTAGAAAAATAGAAAAAGGTGAAAATTAACAAATTTATCCACAAACACTCAAAGAATTATGCTTGCTGCTTGTTTAAACTACTTTTTATTTAAAATGAGCTGAAACTAGGGCTGGGTGATAAAATGGGTATCAATATTTGTTGACTGAACACCATTGTCAATATCGATAGATTCAGTATGTAATTTCGGTATGAAGGCTATAGTTTTATTAAATGTGGCTGATGAGCGCACGCCTTGGAAGCAGTGCCAATAAGCATAGAGTTTAAGTTTGTCATTTTCAATAGAGGCGCGCGACTTGCACGACGCGCACATTGGAGTAAAGTGCACATGTAGTGCAAGCAGCACACAAGTGACGTGCGCATTTTCCAGCCAAACCTAGTTAAAAACCATCTGAACTTTTCTGAATGCTGTGAGCACACAGCGATTCATGCATGTAGAACTAACCAGTCTGCTTCACACTATGTGTATGGAAAATACACATTCCAGTAATAACTGCAGACTAATTACCTCAGACAAACATAGTGCACCCAAACACTGCAGCGCTTTTTACTTTTCTACATAAACTTGTATCGGAGTTGCAGCAATGATTTATCCATTTGTCATCCTTTGAGAAAACACTTGATGGTCGCCTAGTTACGAGAGACGCTAGGGGTGCGCTCGCTCTTGTCACTTCAGGTTTAGAAAAAACAACACATGTAAAAAAATGAGTGCCGTATAGCAGCAGTGAGGAGATTGTAAATAAGAAATGATGTAACGATGTCGCCAGAGTGGCTTTTTGGTTTCTTTTCTTGTGCATCCTGGCCATTAGCTCCCCATCTGAAAGATGTTTTAGCATAGGGGTTATGTAGTCATTCAACTTCACAATTTGTAATGTTGCAATATGTATTTGAATAATGATGGCTGGTTTCTTTACTTGAAAGCTCAGATTTGATTCATATTTTGTTTTGTTTACATAATTTGAGGTGTACCATTATTATTCACACCTTACAGATGTTTATCTACCTTTACTATTGCACACACTTTGTAACATTTTATTTATCAAGTTTAAGAGTCTCTTTAACACTTATGTTTATTTTATTATTAAGAGATCAGATATTTTGTTTAAATATTTTTGTTTTTGACTATTAAAACTGTTTGCTTTAGTAATGTTGGTAAATTAAAATAAAGTGGTTAAATGAAAAAAATCTAATATTCTTAAATAGATTGTTAAAAAATACTCAATAATTATTGATATTGAATTATATGAAACATGATATCATGATAATTTTTTTTGCAATATCGTCCAGCCCTAGCTAAAACAACTCAATTCCTGAGGTTTTTTTTGGACAACTTAACTGTTTTATTTCCAATCCACTTAAATTTGTAAAAACAACTAAGCTAACTTAATTCCTTCATGTTGTCCCAGCTCAAATTGACTGTGTGGAAGTTGTTTTTACAGTGAAGATAAAAATAATAATTTTGTCTATTGAATCTGGCTGCAATGCCAGAATCATATTTACCAATACCATTTTTTTTCCTGCAAGTTTTTAATCAGCAGTACTGACTGAGCCGTACGCTGTTGCAATAGTATAGTTTTGTTGCATTGCATTGCACCGCTCACTCACAGCATACACACAGCATTTGTATGGCACCTTTGAAAACCACAGCAGCAGTAAAAATGCTGTTTGTATGTAATGCTGCTGTAGGGTGAAAAACACTACTCACACCTGTTACATTTCAATCTCTTAAAAATCACTTATGCCAATTTTTCTCTGCTTTGTCTATTTAATAGGCTATTATCTATCTTCGTTATAGATCATTACTCATTTAGCAGCAAGGATTTTTTCCTGCTGTGATTTGCAGTGCATTCTGTCAGCTTCTGACATTTTGATTGTCATATACTACCTGTGTAAGTCATGAATGAGTTATAGTAAAACTGTAAGAAAGTATATATATATATATATATATATATATATATATATATAATAATAAAATATAATAATTTAATGACATATTAAAAAGTATGGAGTTTGCATGATCTCCCCGTGTTAGCATGGGTTTCCTCCGGGTCCTCCGGTTTCCCCCACAGTCTAAAGAGATGCTCTATAGGTGAAATGAATAAGCTAAATTGGCCGTAGTGTATGTGTGTGTATGTTGGGTTGCAGCTGGAAGGGCATCTGCTGCATAAAACATATGCTGGATAAGTTGGTGATTCGTTACACTGAGGCGACCCCTGATTAATAAAGGGACTAAGCCGAAAAGAAAATGAATGAACAAATGAATTAAAAATTATAAAGGTTCAGCCCCAAAATATGAATTTAGTGGAATAAAAAATATATAAAAATATATATACTTTGCCTATCCCCAAAAGCCACATATATTTTCATAAGTACAGTCTAGAATAAATGTTACATAAATATATACAGTATGATTTGCTGATTAATGACTAAACATTTTAAGGATCATTTTATTTACCACTAATGTCAAGCATTAAAGTGGATATTTTATTTACATTTAGTAAATGTATGACAATTTTCATGGTCCAATAACTAGGAATATAATAGAATATAAAATTAAAACAGAATTTTTATCATGTTTTTTTATATAAATTACAAAAAGAGGTTAAAAAGATGGGCTAACAACAAAAATATTAGTTTAATGTCCATTAGATAAAAAAGTGTTGTGATATAAATAAATCAAATCTGAATAATTAATAGTATACTGAAGTGACCACAATAACAATATTGTGCATATTCATTACAGCAAATAAATTAACACATATGTTTGAGATTATAAGTACAGAGATTTAATGATAAAATTAAATTTGAAATAGATGCCAAGTTGTCTTTGACCACATGTACAGTATATATACAGTTGAAGTCAAAATTATTAGCCCCCGTTTATTTTTTTCCCCAATTTCTGTTAAACAGAAAGAAGATAACATAATAGTTTTAATAACTATTTTTTAATAATTTATTTATTTTATCTTTGCCATGATGACAGTACATAATATTTTACTAAATACTTCAAGAGACTAGTATTCAGCTTAAAGTGACATTTAAAGGCTTAGCTATGTTAATTAGGTTAACTAGGCAAGTTAGGGTAATTAGGCTATTTATTGTATAACGATGGTTTGTTCTGTAGACTATCAAAAAGATTTAGCTTCAAGGGGCTAATAATTTTGACCTTAAAATGTTTTTTTTAAACTGCTTTTATTCTAGCCAAAATAAGATAATAATAAGACTTTCTTCAAAATAAGATCATAATAGGAAAAATATGATCAGACATACACTATGAAAATTTCCTTAATCTGTTAAACATCGTTTGAGAAATATTTAAAAATGAAATGTTTTGCTAATTTATGACTAAACATTTTTGAGAATCATTTTATTTACAAGTATTGTAAAACATTAAAGTGGATATTTTACTTACATTTAATGATTATGTGGCGGTATAACATTTTCATGTTCCAAAAATTTACTGAATTTTTTAATCTAGATTTTTTCATGAATTACAAAAAATGGTTAAAAAGATGGACTAACAAAAAAATAAAACAAATCAGTTTAATGTCCAGTAGGTAGAAAGTGAAGCTAAAGTGTGCACTATAAATAATCAAAAATGCAGAGACTGAATAATTAACAATATACTGAAGTGACCACGATAACAATATTAATATAATAATTTAATACACATGTCTTCTTGCATTTAATATGCTTTCTCTCTCTATAAAATTTCTTTTATAAATTGAATTTGAAATAGACACCATGTGTGTGTGTGTGAGTGTGAAATGTATTTATTTACAGTACTGGTCAAGAAAAAAAATACACGTTGGCTGGTCAGATCGTTTGTAAACCTCACAATGTCACATATGGAGATTTGAGAGCTCTGTAATGCATGCGTGAACAAAAGTAATCATGGACAAGACGCACAGATCTCAAAACTCAAAACAGGAATGGGGCAAAGAGAGCATTCAACACATATTTTCTACCCAGCATAAGAACTGCATGTGCAATAGCAGGGGAATAATAGTTTGGAATCTGTATTGTGCATATTTGTGGAGCCAAAATGTAAGTGAAATGTGCACATACCCATTTGGACAGCAACTAATCAAGACGCATGAAGTGACCAAGTGTAAATACTGCCATATGGGTAATTCTCTTGCTCACAGTGACTAAATCCATGCCCATATGAGGTATTTAAATGCATTTGCACAAAAATGAAAAATCTGTCATCATTTTGTTCATGTTGTTCGGAACCTCTATCTCTTTCCTCTGTGGAGCACAAAAGAAGATATTTTGAAAAATGATCAGTTTTTATTATTATTATTATTATTATTATTATTATTATTATTATTATTATTATTATTATTATTA
>CAIGQZ010035043.1:16348716-16359114 GCA_903798205.1 Danio tinwini | reverse complement strand
TATTATTATTATTATTATTATTATTATTATTATTATTATTATTATTAAGTCAGAAGAAATATGTTTTGTTTCCAAACCACTTTATGTCGAATATAGAAAGTAAAAAAGGGGTTTTGGTATGTAAGAAAATTTGTGTATCAATGTATAAGAATTTTCATTTTAACTGGAACGTTCCCTTTAAGTAGGAAATCCACCTCACTCTTTTCTTTCAACCCCTGTGGAGGGTCATATATCAGAGTCTGTTTTAGCTATAAACCATATTCATTGCTGGTATCATTTAAGATGATCCATTTTTAATGAAGCGCTTGAAGATATATCGCACAGTCAGAGATCTAGTGGCTCTGGGAACATCCAAACAAGGCTCCTTTCAATATAGGTAATAAACCAGTATTTCAGCGGTGCTGCTGCTGCTGCTGTGAATACATACACTTCTCTCTCAGCTTTAACTGGGTGTGCATGTGAAATTTGTGTTGCTCTCTGATATTAATTTAGATCCTGTGCTTCACAGAAACTTTTATGAAGGTAGAAACATTTTCATCCTTTAACATAAAAGTCAAAAAGTTCAATTTTGCTCTGAGTAAAACAACATCAGACGAAGCCAGTCGCCAAGCAGAAAGAGAGTATATTCATGACTTAGTGAACATGTGTGAATATTTAAAGGAGCTATAAAGGGAATTAATTAATGTTGGAGACTTACTTATTAAGGGAACCTTCAAGCAAGACCTCCCACATACTAAAAAAAATCATCAAAACAATTAAATGTACGAGCCAGGTTCGTTTCAAAGTAGAACTTTTTTTTCCTTCAAAGAAACTTCAGCTAATTTGTATTCCTATAAGGTATGTTGAAGCTTCTACAGTCTGGCCAAGAAAGACATTGTGACAAAAGTCATCACGGTGAACAAAAGTTAAAGAAGCTCTTCGTTTGGCCAGGAAATAGCCTGGAAACCCAGCTGCCCCCTGCTTTTGTCTGGCCTGGTCGCTATTATCAGAGGATAAATGACCCCTATCAGGATCTTCAGTGCCTGTGAAGCATTCTCTCTGTCTTTCTTTCTCTCTCCCCGCACATGTGGGTGTTTGCTCTGTGTTTTCACACAAGAGGAGTGTGTATAGGCTCCATAATATATGTTTTCTCCCCCAAGGCCAATGAGGGATGCGGTCTCAGTTCTTAAACAGCATTTTAAAATCAGAGAGGAATCTTTTAAGGACGTGATCTTTTAAGCGTTGTCTCTTGTGTACTGTAGTATCCGCTCAACATTTCCATTTAGCACAATGATGGAGAATCCATTGCTAATGCACATTATCTATATTGACTACAGCAATTTGGATTGGTGAGAATGGCTCTATGGCAAGGGTATTCAGCCGGAGTTACAAGAGGTCGGGTCTGGGTCGTTTCTTTCCAGCAGAAGTACAGACAATTTTACAATATTTAACAATTTAGATGTGGGTAGCTTGTAGTAATCATCAAATATGCAACATAGGCTCATTCTGAAAACTGAGCCCTATATACATTACTGGAGATCAAGAATTATTTAGCCAGAAGTACGTAATGCTGCATTTCTTCTTTAAAATGAATGGTGCTGGTCAATCGGTGCTTTTTTAAAACTTTTGGTTCAGTTTAGGGAAGGGTGTGGCTGGGGGGATTGGTCAGTTAGTCAGTCAGTCAGTCGACAGCGGCCTCTGGTGAATTTACATCAATGGTACTCGAGACAGAAATTTGAGATCTCAAAAAAAAAAAACACATCGGCCTCTGGTAGGTTTATCCGTGATTCATCTGGATCACAACCCACAGTTCGAAACGCATGTGTCCCGCAGATTAATAACTTTGTTGAACTTGTAGGTTAATCCAACATTTATAACATTTGAGAAGAGATCGCCTCCCGCGTCATTCAAATCACGTGTATGAAAGCATTTTGGCTTGCCTGTAAAATATAATGATGGAAACACTTGTGGTGGGACCTAAATGCTTTCTTAGGTTATCAGTTAATGATGTTTTTAGTCACTGTTTGTTTAACCTGCATTAATGAATTCGGTGTAAAGCTGCATAATTAAACATTAAAATATTAGATTAGATTAGATTAGATTCAACTTTATTGTCATCACACATGTACAAGTACAAGGAAACGAAATGCAGTTTAGGTCTAATCAGGAGTGCAATAGCAGCAAGTGCAGGATACAGGTATTAGTTATAAAGTGCAGTTATAGAAAAACTATGGTGATATTTACAAATGGATGTACTATCAACATTATATACAGGTTGTGTTAGCTATGAACAGAGATTTACAATAGATGGATAAATGTACAGGTTGCTATTAATAATAGCAACCTGTAATGGAAATATCTCAATTGATCTCAATTCAAACCTTGACGCTGACACTGAACTTGACGCTGGTGAATGTTGTAACAATTACATTGTTTAATGTATGGGTGGTGACCAGGGCTTAATTGGGCCGGAACATGCCGGATCCAGATTCAGCACCTCTGAAATCTGATCTGGCACCTTATTTTACCGATCCATCTTCTCAACCGCACTACTCCCACATCCGCTGTTCACTTTCACTATCTTCCGCGACTCCGCGACAACTCCCCGCTCTTCGATTTCGTCCTTCATCCGCGACACCCCTCCACCATCCAACCCCAACCCCCCCTCTACACTTTCGTGCGCAACACCTCTCCATCCTCGGGTAACATGTCGGATCTTTTACCCCGATCTGTTCCGGGATCTTGCAATTCACAAATTAAGCACTGGTGGTGACAAACAACAATCAAAATTATGTCACTGATAGGTTTAAAAAAATTTTAAAAAATTTTATTATTTTTTGCGGATCCGAAAAATGGTCCGATTTGTGACTCAAAAACTGTAGTGTAATCCCAACTGTAATATTTGTGAACCGTTACACCACTAGCCTCTGGTGGATTCATGAAAACAAAAACTGCAAAAAATGTACCTCCGACATGTATTTGGCGTCCTCCAGAAATGTATATAGCAGTACATAATCAGAATGAGCCTGGGTTGCAAAGATGAGGATACTTGACTGTAAGTTGGCTATGTGTAGATTTTTTTTTTTGCAAAAAAATGTTTTAATATTTCATCAGTTGAGCCTAACTGGATATGAATATTCAAATGAAAGATAAGATGTTTTTTCAGACTATTATTGTTTTTTTAAACACTTTGACACCTTCAGTTTAGTTCATACAGTGCAAATACATATTCCTTACAGAATAAGGTTAATGTTAAAAAAAAATAAGAAGAATAAAAAAATAGAATGACACTTGCATTATCTGGATCAGCGATTTCACATAACATGTAATTATTATTTTTTATTCTTATTTATTTTGTGTGTGTGAGTTTTGCTTTACTGCATTACTTGGATCTCCTGACCAGTTGAAAATCCACCAGCTCCTTTAACATTTTCCCAGCATATTTGAACCTTTTCCCCCTAGTATCTATAAGATTTTGAGATCCAACTCATGCACAACCATTACAAAAGAAGTTCAGAGCAAGGGCTCGAATATGGAGAAAATGCAAAACAACATGCAATTTTTATGATCTGCAAGGACCATGTAAACTTTGCACCACAACTGTTGGAATGTTGGAAAGCCATGTGACAGAAAAATACTGTATAGGGCTTCAGTTTTCTAAACCATATTTACTCAATTTCTGCTGTTTATATGAATCCATCTTGCTGCTCAATGTGTTTGTGCTACTGTTGTTAAAGAAACTGCATCATCTGCAGCTCTTTAGAATTTTAGCAGAGGAAAAAAGCAACACAGAGCAGAAAGGGCTTAAATGAAATGCATTAAGCTCTAGATACTAATATTAGAGGATATAGTGCTAAAGATCATCGCCACAGCTCTGCTCTTTAGATGCACTGCTCATTTTAAACAGTAGAAATGGCAAAATGGGTCTACAGTTGTCATGATACAGTTGTCTCGCACTATATGAGATCTGAACTGTGCCCGAGCAGGTTTGAACTCTAGAGTCTGGCTCATTTGATTAGTGTGATCGCTATGCCCTCTGCCTGGGTGTGGTGTACTGAACTGTGCTCTGACCTGTTTCAAGAGCTGGGCTCAGTTCATTTCGATTTGCGTGTGATATGCGTGCAATTTTTTTAAGGTAGGTGGTTGCAAACAATTTTTATAGGCCTAATTTAAATAAAAATGTAGTTAAACCTTACTCAGTTTAATTTGTTTGTTCAAATTCAGCCTAAAATAGATTGTAACCACTTATATTAAAAAAAGTAAATCCAGTAAATAATTTTTTCAGTGTGTACAGAACTGTAAAGCACTGTAACAGCCATTGTAAATATAAAAATAAATATTTTTATTAAATCTGTGAATCAGAGGTGTTACCTGTCTTTTTAACACTTTTGATTTGGACTATTTAAAAATTTAACAAATTGGCTTTTACTTTTACTTTACTTTTTTAGTAGTTTAAAGAGATACATTGACTGGGTTTGCATGATAAATTATGTTTTTTTTTTCATTATTTGATGATTTGATTATTTTGAATTATACTGTAAATTATTTTCATTCATTCATTAGTTTTTCTTCGGCTTTGTCTCTGATTTATCAGGGGTCACCACAGCAGAGTAACTATTCCAGCATGCAGTATGTTTTATGCAGCGGATATCCTTCCAGCCACACCCCAGTACTGAGAAACACCCACTCTCACATTCACACACACACTCATACACCATGGCCAGTTAAGTTCATCTAATTCACCTATAAAGCATGTCTGTGTCACTAGTAAGTTATTTTGCTTTTTAAAATGTCAATAAAAATTACTGTTAAAGCTAAATTTTCAGATGTAAAGGTTGACAGAACAGAAGACTATAATGCCATACGAAAGAAAACATCTATGAACACAACATTTGGAAACTGTTATTTAATAGATATTATTTAAAGTGTATTATATTTGTGTATGTTATTGTGATAATTTCAACAACATAGATCTTCTAATACTACTTTAATCTATGGCATTTCAATTATTTCAGTATATTTATGTTTATAGGTCTGGTTCTCAACTTACTGATGAACAGGAATTATGGCTTTCTCAGAAAAACAAACAAAACTTAAATGCCTTTCCTCTCCATTGATCAGTTTTTACTCCAGTCTGTGTTTTAGATGTTTTGCTGTTAGAAGCTTTAGTGCATGTCCTGAATGAGTAACAGGTCTCCAGAGTACAAAATACAGAGTAAGTGTACACTAAAAAAATATCTGTAATTAACAGGTTTTAACAAGTGCTTTCTGTTTATTTATGGTTGAGAATTGCATTATGAGTTTATTACAAGGTTTTTGTAGCATAATATACAACACCAACCCAGACATTATATCACTTTAAACTATTAAAATGTTCATAAAAGTCATGTTTTCAAACTTTTCAAGGTTAAAAGTTGTTGAAAGAAAGATCAAGATCTCATAATGCAATTCAAAAGCATAAATAAATGGGGAAAAATAAAAACAAATACATCAATCACAAAATATGGAAGAATGCTAATTTACGGATATTTTGTACAGTGTAGATCACATTGCATGTAAAAAACAAAGAGTTATACAGCTTTCCTTTTTTAAATTGCCATCAACAAAGATCTTTCCATGGAACATTTTGATTTCACAAAATGTTCTATATATTGAAAACAATATCTTTGAATTAATAATATGTTCTTTGTTCTATGAAAAAAGGTTCATTAAAGAAAATTTCATTGAAAAGTTTCTTTGGGGTTCTTTTTGGTATGTTAGACGGTGTATAAGCCAAAGTTTCTTCCTGTTTTATCGAAAGCAAAAGTTTGCATCATGCTCTGGCTCTGAATGTTATGTTTATAGTGAGTGCAGACCAGTAGGGGGGGGTGATGAGGGATTACAATTGCTCTTAGACTCGCTACAAGGCATTATTGGAGACAAGGCGTGGTCCAGAACCAGACTGTGGTCTGCTCTTTGAGGACCAATGTTCTATGGAAATGCATATCATAACAAACTACCAGGAAAAAACTTCTTGGCACTCCCAAAGGGGCAGACAGAGGCAGGTCTGCGTGTGTGCGTCCATGTAGGCTGTTCCTGGATGCTTAACCAACCATCTGTCACGTCTGCGAACATCTCCCCGCCTCTCTTTATGACATCAAGGTGTTTGCTTCATTGATCATTGCGGACACCAAGGCCAGCTTGTTTTCCATATGCATTTCCACTTTTCCACAACAATAGGCAGGATATCCAGGAGTTTGCAGCTCTTTGTGGCAGCTTAGAGATTGAATGAGTCTCTGCTGCTATGTAAACGTATTGGGTACAGTCTCGACATGACCAGCAAGGCGTTCAAGTGTAGTTTTCTCTTTTTCTTTTTTTTTCCGCAGACAAACTTCAAACAGAAAGGCTGATGAGGCTTGTGTTTGATGCCTTCTCATTACTCCGGGTGGCAGGAGAGTTTGGTCTGATGGTCTAAGTACAGAGTGATACAGGCGAAACGGGTCACACAGAGTGCCAATGCGGCTTTAGCTTCATAAGCAGCACAAGACTGATAGAGATAATTACCATGTGTCAAATTGTCTCTTTGTCTGTCCTGCTTTTTCTATTACAGTTCAGTAAGAGGTCTTTACCTTAAAGGTTACAATTCAGAGCTATATATAATGCAATTGATCGGCTTATAGGAGGATTAGGTTTTGATGGCCTAAAAAAAATCCTGCGCTTGTGTGATTCTTCAGAAGGTCTTTTTCTGTATCCCACCGCACAGATGGAGGGTGGCCTTATCTGGGGTTTAGGGTTTTTGGAAAGTGTTGCTCTCAATTATAAATACAATATTGTTCTGGAGTCAGTTGGAGAAACTGATTTGGACCTTTTTTGCTCTTTCTAAATGTCCAGCTGTGAGACTAGGTATTATGATGAAGAGAATTTCTTAAAAACATTGTCACAAAAAATATATATTTTTTTTGCCATTTTGTACTCTTGAGGAAAATAACTGGGGTTATTGGATTTATTACAAATCAAAAGAAACTGCATTCATGAAGAATCACATTCAAGCACAAACAAAAAGTCACTTTACTGTAATAAAATATCATTTTAATAAAATAAAAACAGTGTTATAATAACCATGTTATTACTTGAAATAAAATGAAGTTAACGCAGATAAAATGCAATGTTGACCAATTTTGTTTATTCTAATTTAAAACTAAATAAACCTCCTAAATATACTAAAACTTGAAAATTAACAATTATATTTGATCAAAACACATTTTGCAAGTATAAAAATCATTAAGCATAAAGAGAGATTGATGAAACATAAGTCAAGTTATAATGCTGTATAACTTTACTTGAAGGGGTGTTCATAAGATTGTCATTAAACCTTTATAATCATGACATGGCACATGTCATGAATGTAAATAAGATTATATGCATGCTTATAACAATATGTCATTAAGTTTCATTCGCTTATTTATGACATTATGCAACATAGGCTCATTCTGAAAACATAGCCCTATATAATTTTCTGGAGATTGCAAACTATGTAGCCAGAAGTATGTTTCGTTTTTAAAACAAACACTACAAGAAGGTATAACACTTATCCTTTTCGTGCTAGCAGTTGATCACTTACCTCCATATGGATGTTTTTTTGCTTGCCATAAACATCGGCAGATTTGAGACGCAGAAAGGAGTTGACCACGATGAAAGAGTTTGAGTCTGGTGAAGAATGGTTCCAGAAAGCAAGTAAGACAAAAAACAATAAATTTTTTTTTTATAAAAAACAACAGACTTTGAATGTGGTAAAATCTGAAAACATGGTAAAAATCAGATGAGGGCTTTTCTTTTTCTCGATTGCTTTTTAAAACTGTTGGTTGGGTTTAGGAAAGTGGGTGGGCGGGTCAATCGGTGCTTTGAAAACACTGTTGGTTGGGTTTAGGAAAGCAGGAGGGCGGGTCAGTCGATCGGTCAATTAGTCAGTCAGTCAGTTAGTCAGTCGACAGTGGCCTCTGGTGGATTTACACGAAAACAGCAGGCGCAAATGGCACTCATGAGAGAAATTTGAGATCTCAAAACGTGTAAACAGCCGCCTCTGGTAGATTCGCAAAAACAAAAACTGAAAAATGTAGCTCCTACGCATAGGCGCTCTCCAGTAATGGATATAGGGGTACATTTTCAGAATGAGCCTGGGTTAAAATAAACTACTAGATATACTAAACCTTTAAAATGAACATTTATATTTTAATTAAAGCACATTTTGCATTAAAGTACAAAAATCATATGGCATGCGGTATAACTTATAACTTTACTTGAAAGGGTGTTTATAAGACATTAAACCTAAGTCATTAAACCTTTATAATTATGACATGACACATGTCATGAATGTAAATAAGATTTTATGCACACTTATAACAACTGTCATAAAGTGTCATTCGCTCAGTTAAGACATTTTAAATGCAAATTTGACATTGTTTACAATGACAACTTGACATACATCACAACCTGTTTTTGTCTTTGTCATGACAATTTAACACTACCAAGACAACAAAACTTGTCATAAATCTATCATAAACATGATTGTCATGAAGCTATTATAAATATGTCATGAATTTTATGCCAGCATCATTAGTATTTTTTGACCTCAACTGCAGTGGTACAAGGTATATTTGTCATTAAAATGTCATTAAATATTAATGATGCTGTTTACAATCATTTGACAGAGTTAGGACACTTTTAATGAGACATTTTAATGACAAATACAGTTTGTTCCAAAAAAATATTTATGACACCATAATAATACCTCATGACAATCATGTTTATGACAAGTTATGTTGTGTCTAATTGGCAATGTCAATTTGACAAGGCAAAAATGAAGGCTGCTTGTGATGTATTTGTTTGTCAAGTTGTCATAACAAACAACGTCATATTTACTTTTAAAATATTTAACATTTAAAATTAAATTACTGAGACAATGACACCTAATTGTTGTCATAAGCATGCATAATATCTCACATTCATGACATGTATCATGTCATGATTATAAAGGTTTTATGAACACCTCTGTTACCCAAAATGCTTTTAAATAGGTATTGTTATGCACAGATAATGGCATACACTGTACAGTATTAAAAATATATTTGAATGATCATTCCTTAGCCTTTAAAATGAATTTGCCTCACCAATAATTAACATATAGTCACATACAGTACTGCACATACTGTACTGATCATATGTGATATACGGACATTCTTAAAGATTCTTAAAGAATCATCTTAACTTAAACAGTCCTGTATGTTAATTTAAGGTTTAAACAGCACCCTTTTTCCACAGTAGCACACAGATCGCTCATTATACAGCAGAATTTATGGCCATCATTATGCGAGTCATCAGGCTGAGAGGTGCTGAACCAAGACCAAAACCTTCTATAGTTAAGCTCTTATGTACATTATGGAAATAGGGCAAAATGCTTGCAAAGGTGGACATAGTCTTATTTTATTCA
This sequence comes from Danio tinwini, assembly GCA_903798205.1. NCBI lineage: Eukaryota > Metazoa > Chordata > Actinopteri > Cypriniformes > Danionidae > Danio > Danio tinwini. Next base: position 16,349,669 of record CAIGQZ010035043.1, on the reverse strand, counting down.
GACATTTGAGGCTATTTTTTTAAGTAATAGAGAATATCATAGGAAAAATAAGCTGGCTTTGATTAAAAATATTATGTCAATAACACAACACAAATAACTTTAAAAGTTTACCCAAAATAGATTTTTATGGATGTATTTTTGTGTTTTGTTGGACATTTAAAGGAATAGTACACACAAAATTTTTTATTGAAGATGCCGGTGATTTATTTAATTACAAATTAAAGAAGATTTTTAGCTGAAACTGTAATCATCGGTGATTTATACAGCATATTGTTAAACAAATGCTAGTCAGCGCTTTGAGAGTAAAAAAAAAACAATCAGGCAGAAAAAATTAATGCCCGTGGCTTCTGGAAATACATTGAGGTCTTTTAAAGCAGAGCGAAAGGACTGTGTAAGAAACTGAACACTGACTTGCCATGTTATTTCATGTTCCTACTGAAAAAAGACGTCTAATTCATCAAATTAACAACAAATTAAATGTAATTAAATTAAACCATTTTAATATGAATTTAAAGTGTAGCACACCTAAAAATGAAAATTGTTATCATTTACTCATATTTCTCCATGGATGGCTTTGTGTTTTTCTGTGGATTGACAGAATATATTTTGAAACATGTTTAAAACCACAGACTTAAAAAAACTAAATGATCTATGTATGGATTTATTTACTGTATTCTCCTGAAAAAAACTGTTGCAGTGTTTCATTAAATGTGATTTGTTAAAAGGAATAATGCACCTCAAAATTAAAATTACCTTCATTTTCTCGCTTATTTAATTTCTTTCTTTTGTGGAACACAAAAGCAAATAATCCATCTGTTTTTTTCCACATAAAATGAATTGTTCATTCCCACCGTGTGAGTAATGAGGACCTCATTTTCATTTATGGTTGAATTATTCCTTTATCCCCACTACTGCAGTTAGATATCATTAGGATCATATCAAAGTAAGCATCA
>CAIGQZ010035043.1:16306631-16330091 GCA_903798205.1 Danio tinwini | reverse complement strand
AATAATAATAATAATAATAATAATAATAATAATAATAATAATAATAATAAATATTATTATTATTATAATTATTATTTATTTTTTATATATTTTTATTATTATTATGTTTTTTTCTGTACATTTTCTGTATTTTGTTATATGCAGCTTTAAGAATTCACTTTTTTTTTTTTGTCATTTTTGTTATTTTACCTGGACAAAAATGTAAAAACTAAAATAACACAGTTAATTAGAAAGATTAAAAAATATAATATTCAACAAGGATGCATTAAATTACTAAAATGTGACAGTAAAGGCATTTAAATGTGATACAGAATATAGCTAATTAAAATAAAAGCTGTTTTATGAACAGTTCTATTTGTCAGTTCAAAAGCACAATGCTGTGGAGAGCTCATTACTCCCACACTGTGCTTCTCCTTTTCTCTGAGTTCTGTTGTACATGATCTTACACTTTAACAGTCTATATGTCAAATAACATCAAAACATCCATCTCTGATACTGTCAGTTATGTCTAAAAGTAAAAGTAAACAAATTGTGGAATAATTTTCTTAAAGTGGCAGCAAAAAAAACAAAAACAATTGTATGACATATACCTGAGAAATGTTAAGCACTGTTTTCATCTGTTTTTGTTCTGATCTCTTTATTTGTATTCATGGTTGTAATTTGCTTATTTATTTATTACTGTCATATTGTCATCAGCAATGTTTTTGCAGCAATGGTTTTACTAGTTATGCTAATATTTTTGTCTCTTCATATTAGAAAGTTACATGGCTCAAAAATTTTTAAACAATAATTTATTAAATTATTATTATTTCATATTAATTAATTCCTTAATTTATCCATTAAATTCATTTATTTATAAAATGTATTTATTTATCCATTAAATGTATTTATTTGTCCATTTAATCTATTTATTTATTTATTTATTTATTTAAGCCATGCTTGAGTATGGAGGAAGAAACCTGCAAAACAATAAATAAATGAATAAATAAATAAATACGCAAATATAGAAATAAATTAGTAAATACATCTATACATTCCTGCATAAATAAAATATTAAATAAATAAACATGCAAATAAATAATTAAATACATATAAAAATGCACAAATTCCTCCATAAATAAATATAGAAATAATTAATAGTGTGAGCAGGTAAATGAGTAAATAAATTACATGAATGTTGGGGGATTAAGAAAATGCTAAACTGGTAAACATAGCTGTGTATTTACTTTTCCTCAACTCAACATGTTAATGAGAAGGTGTCTGTTAATCATCAGGCGGTCTTTATGCCATCATTGGTTAATCGTTAGAAAAAATTTGCATTCAATGTTTTTGACTGGCTTCTGGTGATCTCATTAGCATATGTGTATGTATATATATATATATATATATATATATATATATATATATATATATATATATATATTTGTATTATGCAGGAATTGTGGATTTTTATATACATTTATTTATTTACCTATTTATTTATTGTTTTATTTATGCAGGAATTTATAGGTTTATTTACTCATTTATTTATATATTTGCTTATTTATTTATTTATTTATTTATTGTTTTTGCATGTTTTGTCCTCCATACTTGAGGTTTTAACTCTGGAAAAAGAAAATTAAGATATGCATATATTATTTTTTGAAGTATATTTTGAATTTTCCCCTAATTAGCGTCAAAAATGTCATTAAGGCATCGTATCAGTTAGAATATCCAGCATGGTGACAACACTAAAAAGCTATATAAAACGAGGCCTATTTGTTATGTGCTTTGAGAGTTTTTAATGCTCTTGAGTGAAGTGATTAATGCCATATAGATCATCTCCTGGGGTTTGCATGCTACGAAACATATGTCCGCTTTGTTTATTGTATTCCCAATTCATCTTTGTATTGTTACGATAGGTATGGTTCTTAGTGAGGCATTTATCATATTCAAATGGCAGCTATGCCCTAGATATTTGGCACTCGAGAGTGATAATGTCAGATCTTCTCTCCGGTGTTCAGTTCTTAATGTCAAATAAAAGCACCCATTTCAGTCTTGTGTTTTTCTCAAGTGAACATTGTCTGCGCTTATCATCATAAATTAATTATTTTACTTGATTTATTATAATTTTTTTTTTTACTGTGCTCTGTGGTCAGAACGTCACTTTTTGATCAATGATAGGTTATTATTATTATTAAGCACTCTGTTAATTTTTCATAAGGCCTAATGGATTTTTTTTGTGTGCTGCAATTATTATTTTATAATGGCATTCTTTATTTCATTAATAATATTAAAGATGTTTAAGCATTTCTTTCGAATAAATATATTAGATACATAAATTAATACATTTTTTTGATTATCTTTCTATTATTGTATTAACGTTTCCACAAAAAAATATTGAATAGCAAAGCTCTTTTCAGCCTTGATAATCATTTTTCACGACTAATAAATAATAATATTAATAATAAATAGAAATACTGTGTTTGACCTTTACAAAAATATATAAAAAATGACACAACATATTTCAGTGTTGATAATAATACCATAATTTTTTTATTTTATTTTCTGTGCTCTGTAGGCAGAATGCTGCTTTGTGATAAATTATAGGTTACAATAATTAAGTGCTCTTGGTTCATTTTTCATGTTGCCAAATTATATGTAGTTCTGTTGTGCTGCTGTTAATGTTTTAATATTTATTTCACCCATGTAATAATGTGCAAATATTTCTATTCAACAGTTGTGTTGATGATATTATTTAATTCTTTAAATAATCATATTTATATTTCAAATCAATGTATATGTGTTGTTTTGAAAACTCACTGAAACAATTATGTTTGCTGTTTGTTCAAGCTTATATAAGCCAATACAACACAATTTATGAGCTTTTTTGAGGTTAATTTAAAGAATGTTTTATGTTCAATCAATTTTTTGTAAAGACTGTTAACTGTAGTTAACTTAATTACTTCATGCTGTCCCAACACAAATTGATTGTGTAGAAACCAGCATTTTTTACAGTGTAAAGTATCATAATTTTAACAAAAACACAGTATTTTCAAGTGATGATGAATAAGAAGTTTCTGATGTTCTTGCTTTCCAGAGCTTTGTGGGCAGATTTTTGCATTGTAATTAGGACTGCACATTATATCATTTCAACATCGAAATCACAATGTGCACATTTGCAATAGTCACATTGCAGGAAATGCAGTTGAGTCTGAATTATATTTGAGATTTTTGTCTTGTTTCTTATCCAAAAAATGAAAATGTCAAACCAAAAACAGGATTATTTTACTTAACTCATTGGCATATTTTTTTTTACTTGTTTTAATATGAACTAAATTTGACCTATCACCTCTGAAAGTAAAAGCAAATCATATTTACTTGATTTAAGAATGTTGTTATTTGGGCTAAAAAGTCAGAAAAGCATTTTTTTGCAGTGTAATTATTCAATTTCTGTACCTAAGCACTATTAGACTCTCTCTAGAAAAGTGGAGCTTTGTCCCCACTAAGTGAGCAGCACACACACACACACACACACACACACACACACACACACACACACACACACGCACACACACACATCCAGTCATTGCTACTTACCTGTTGTCTTGCTGTTGACAATGTGGGTGCACACACGGATCCAATAGACCATAGACAGTCTCTTATAACACATTTCCCACATGGTCTTCAACATGGAATGGGTAAAACCATTGTGGTGAATCTAACAGGAAAATATGTGTTTATTATGTGTTTAATGATTACTGTATGTTTTGGAAGTGTTTAAGTGTTTTTGGGAAGATTATTAGTGTTGTTTAAATGGTTATTATGTGTTAAGTGTTTATGTGTCTGGACTTTACGGAGTTGCAGTGGGCAGCGCGATCCCCTCACAGCAAGAAGGTTGCTGGTTCAAGCCTCGGCTGGGTCAGTTATCATTTCTGTGTGAAGTTGTTCTCCCCGTATTCATGTGGGTTTCCTCTGGGTGCTCCGGTTTCCCCTACAGTCCAAAGACATGCGGTACAGGTGAATTTAATAAGCTACATTTCCCGTAGTTTATATGTGTTTCCCAGTGTTGGGTTGCAGCCGGAAGAGCATCCGCTGCGTAAAACATATGCTGGATAAGTTGGAGGTTCATTCCCCTGTGTTGATTAATAAAGGGACTAAGCCGAAAAGAAAATGAATGAATGAATGCATGTTTATGAGTATAAATGAAATTACACTTACCTAATACTTACCTTTAGAGTGGTAGGTTCCAAAAAAGGAAGGAGTTTGGCCTATAAACGCAGCGGTCAAACCCCAAGACATTTGCTTGTTAAACAAGTCAGCGAGAGTGTTGCAGTGGTACCTCGAGCAAACCTCTTAGTACGTATATTGTAGATACTTGTTTAAATTTATAAATATATTTATTTTTTTCATCTTTATTTTTCCGTTTGGTTGTTTCTTTGGTATTTTGTATTTTTTGTTTTGGACACTTGTGTGTGTGTGTGTGTGTGTGTGTGTATATATATATATATATATATATATTCTTCACTGTGGACTGTTTTTTTCACCTGCCAGCACTGTTAATAAAACACTGGAGTGCTATTGAGTATGCCATCATTTTGTTGCCCCCGAACCTAGTTTTCCCCACCAGAGTGAGCTAAGGCCCACTCTGTTACAATGTTAAATGGAACTGTTTAAACTATCTGATGAAGCTGTTTTCGTATTGCAACATATATTGCATTTCCCAGAGATGGGTTGCAGCTGGAAGGGCATCCGCTGCGTAAAACATATGCTGGATAAGTTGGTGGTTCATTCCGTGGTGGCGACCCTAGATTAATAAAGGGACTAAGCCAAAAAGAAAATGAATGAATGAGTATTTATCGCAGGAAAATAAAGTCAGATTTTATAAAGTCAGATATCAGATTTTGCCAATATCGTGCGGTTGTAATTGTGATGATGCATTGGCTGGTTATTGTAAATATTCATTGTTTTTTCCCATTGTACCAATGGAATGCAGTTTAATATAGAGTGCAATTGCAAGTCACAAAGAGAGCAACAAACAACCTAATCTGATCTTTGTAATACAAAGCAATTGTTTTATCATAAAACATAATATTTGCCAGAGAACACATGCTTATTTTGCACCAAAAGGTCAAATTTGATTATTTATTTCAGCATGAATCTTGAGAAAAAAGACTTATGTTCTGAACAGCAGCCCATTATTATGAAAGCATATTTAACGAAAGCAGCATATATGAATACACCAGTCCTACAAGACTATTACAAAGAAAGTATTTTGTTTGTAGTTCCTGGTTGCTAAAACATCAGCAGTTTCCCAGGATATAGATTAGCCGAGAAAACACACACACAAACACACGCACACAAATAGGATATTCAATTCACATTTGCCATTTAAAGGTGAATTTCAGCAGAGAACGAAACAGTGTTCAGTTCATTTGAGGAAATACCAGTTAGAGATGGAATTGCTCAGTACTTTCAAAGACATGCTATATTACTTAAATAACATTAAAGCTAGGATTTTATTTCATAGCACACTAGAAAAAAGTACTTCATATTACCCACTACTTAATGTCAAATAAATGTCCCTGAGTATCTCATACATGCTTTTATAGATCACAGTGCCGTATTAAATGACCAGCACTGCGCAGTAAATCTGTGGTTATAACTCCAATGGATTTCAATTAGGCGTCACTGTGTTTGCATTAGCCCAGAGTCAAATTGAATGTGACACCCTCACATTAGGCACGAATATCTAAGGACAGGCAGTGGGGGGGAAATGTGTATTGCTGAATTCCTGCTGTTAGATTTTTCACATTGTTTGCAGCCTGACACATTGAGGTTATGGCTGTGGATATATATATATATAAACGTCTGCTTAACAATCCTGATGAAATGCAGTGAAATGATTGAGTTATTGTGGCGCGTAAATAGATTTAGATCACATGATAATTATCAGCATGCGTGTTTAATTATCTGGCTCACTTCTTTTTAGAGGGATTTATCAGACATAAAGGCTGGAGAGTCTGAGCTAAATCTTTATATGAGATTATCAGTGGGGAATTTTTAGATAAATGCTCAAATGTTATATAAGGGTGCAGTCATGCCTTTTATTATGAAATTCCTTGATTCAGGGGATTCTATCAATCAAAGATATGTTTTAATATTGTGAAATGTTCACTCATTCATTTATTTTCCTTTGGTTTAGTCCCTTATTTATTGTGTAATGTTATCGCAATATAAAATAACTCTTTTCTATTTTACTATATTTTAAAATGTAGATGGCTTTCATCATTGTTGCTTCAGTTTCCAGCGTCACATAAAGCTTCATTCTGATATGTGTTGTTAATAATGTGATGTTTGCAATGTTGACATCAGAAAGAATAGCTAATTTCATCATTTATTTTTCAGATATTATATTTAATAGCCAACACAGGCTCATTCTGAAAACGTAGTCCTATATACATTTCTGGATATCACAAATTATGTAGGCAGAAGTATGTTTCGCTTGAGACGCAGAGAGTAGTTGACCACGACGACGATGACGATGGTTCCAGAAAGCGGGTAAGACAAAAACAGAAGCAAAAAAATTTAATAAACAAGTAAATAACAGGGTGAGAATTTGGTAAAATCTGAAAACGTGGTAAAAATCAGACGAGGACTTTTCTTTTTCTGGATTGCTTTTTAAAACATTGTTGGGTTCAGGGAAGTGGTTGAGTTTTGGGAAGGAGGAGGGTGGGTCAGTCAGTCAGTACAGTCATTTAGTCAGTCAGTCAGTCAGTTAGTCGACAGCAGCCTCTGGTGGATTTACACGAGAAGAGTAGGCATAAATGGCACTCAAGAGAAAATTGAGATCTGAAAATAACATACTAAGCCACCTCTGGTGGATTTGTGAAAACAAAACCTGCAAAAATGTAGCTCCTGGGATGTATTTGGTGCTCTCCAGAAATGTATATAGTGGTACGCTTTCATAGTGAGCCTGGGTTGCAACTATTTGTTTTTTTAATTTTTTTTTGTTTGAAAGTAATTCTGTTGACATAAAGCATGGCAACTGCCAACGACTTAGTTATTTCCATGTTTTTTGACATGTTGATATCTATTTTTCATCAACACAGTAGTAAGGTTTTTAACTTCAGAAGAGTTAAGAAATCAATTTTTGTTGAAATAACCTTGATTTTTAAATCACAATGAATAAAAAAGGTTTGTTATTCTGGTCGATTTTCATCTTTCTTAATAATTAAAAGAACTCAAAACTTTTGTTTGATTAGATGGTGACAGAATATTACATTTTTCTAACAAATGAATATAAACCTGGGCATCAAGTGCTTCACATTATTTAGCATTTGAGTTAAAAACAAAAGGCTGAAAACAGTAACACTTTAGTAACATTATTGATCAAACCTCATTGAAAGTTCTTGACCTTGTCTTTGAATTATTTTATGAACACCTGTGACCACACATACACTGTATTCTATGTAATGAAGTTACTAGGCAACAGTAAACAAAATCTGCTTTCATTATAATCAGTAAAGCTGTTCATGCTGTAACGTTTGCATAGGGGTCTCTAAATAGTATTAGATTTGGCATTTAATAACATTTAGTAATGCACTGATCTTCATTTTTCATGGCTGACTGAAGCTAGCAAATTATCAAATTCTTATATTCTAATATATATCTTTTTTTAGATGAACTAAGAAACATTTATTATATGAATACAGTTTATTACTGGCTAAACTTTCTGTAGTGATTGAATATTATAGGCAACCACTTCACTGTAGTCATGATTTACACAAACAGACTACATGCATTAGCTATACGTTGGTTAAATTCGATTTTCAACATTAAGATCTGTCTTTAGTTTTGTGAAATTATGTCACACAAAACATACATGCTTGAAAAAGCAGACACTCTGAATAATAACAGAGTCACTCTCTTACTGTAGGTGGTGCTTCAAAAACAGCAGAAATAATGGTGTTTCCTTGTTTATACTGTAAAAAGCACAGCTTTGCTGGTATTTAATAGGCATTAATATTAGATTCCAGTCATAGATGCTTTTATAAAACCTTCAATATTTCTAGTATCTGAAACAGTTTGAGCTATTCTGTCAAGAAGGGTCTGGCTGCAGATGGGTGTAAATGCAAGCTTAGACTGCATGCAATGCTTGGTTAATGTGCACACCTAATCCCACCCCTAACCCTCACCAGTAACCTCACTGGCTCTAATGATTGCATGTACCTGAAACTGCATGTGAAAATCTGCTGCCAAATAGTACAGGTTATGTCTGCCACTGGCACCAATTTATGTTTCTGCAAACAAATAATCCACACATAAAATGATGCAGAAACAGATGCACAATTATATTGAACAGAGATAATGTAATGAAGGTTTAGCTTTAGATTTTTTTTTACTGATTTAATTAAAGGCTTAGTTCACCAAGAAATGTAATTCTGACATTAATTAGGGGAGAGTGGGGACAAAAGTAACAAATCGATTTTCTCAAAGCCCTGAAAACATTTGCTTTCCTGGCTATAACAGCACATTCAGCATGCAACTCTTGATGGAGCTGCCAAATATCACCTGATATGTCTCGCGGTTAGCTCCAAATTTCAGTGTTTAAGTGCAAAAAGTAAATTATTATAGAGATCCTTTTTTCTTATTACAAGTTGTGTTCTTCTTTTTATGCATCACAGTAATTAATGTACAGGTTATTTAGTGCAATAACACATCCTTAAGTTTGCAATCTCAGAGTTTTTCAGTTTAAAAGTAAATCAGGTTTAAATGGCAAGAGTTCCTGTGGGGACAAAAGAAACACTGTTATTTATGCCCCACTTCTAATAGCCATGCATTATTTTTCACTTCCACATTAGAGTTTTCAGTATTTTGATTTATATGTTTTATTAAATTTTGCCAATAATAATGAAACATATTCAAAAGTCAAAAGTAACAATGAGCAATTTGTTTAAAGTGAAATTATTTTAAAGCTGTTCTACATTTGTTCAAAATACCACCCAATATTGATAAACCACACTTATGAGTTAGTAACCACAGCAAAGATATATATCTGTGTAAAACATTATCTTTTAAAAATAGTTTTTAATGAAAAATTGTACTTTCGTCACCCTCGCACTCCCCTACTCATGCTCATTCTTCATAGACAGCAATGGTCCTGAGACATTTAAAGTCCAGAAAAGGACAAAGACATTTGTCAAAACATTTCATGTGACTTCAGTTGTTCAACTACTGTATAATCATACAAATCTCGAAGAACACTTTTGTGTGCCAAAAAAGCAATAAAAAAAACTTTGTAAAAATGTACATTTTCTTGTCATGTTATAAATATGTGGATTTACTACAGGCAAAATGACATATTGCCACTAAGGGGATTTCACATCAGATGTGCCATGGCCACAAAATGTGTTTTATAATTGTAAACATTGTAGCCTCTTTTACACAGAAATATCGGTAACCGGAACATTTCCGGAACTACTTCACACAGGCAAGGACGTTCTGGCATTTTTCAGGAAAAGGCCATTCACACATATCCAATCCAAAATACTGGTAAATTCTGACATTATTAACCAAAGATGGCCTCGAAACGGCTGCGCTTGTATTTGTATTCATATAAGGGGTTGGGCTTTTGTTGAGGTTTTTTTTTTTTAAGCTTTAGCATTCATGTAGCTGCTTTGTCCCAGAGACATGCAAAGGCAGAAACTTAGCGTTTTACACATTAGACTACATTACAAATTCTGTGGATGGATAAGTATTTTGAACAACTTTAATGAAATCATATGGAGGAACACGTTCACAAGTTGAAATGTACATGATATCAGTGTGTGCTGGCGTTCCCTGGAGCACTTTTTCACGTGCAACCGCATCAAGCAACTGAAGCAGAGCTTGAAGGTAAACAAACAGCAGTTTATCATAAGCATTTTATTAATAATTTTTCTTACACAGTTGGCATTAGGAAGGAACATGGAAACGTTATATGACTAACATCTAGCAGTTAAATGTATTTGGAAAAAACATTCAAAGGCTTTTATTTTCATAAACAGCGCGGATGTGAATGCGTCTGAGTGTTCTGATTGGCTGGAGTAGACGTCTCACATCAGCACATTCTAAACGTGAACGCGCTCTTTCCAGCAATTTTTCTTCTGCGATTACACAGAGCAGCATTCTAGCAAATTATCGATAATGTTACGATTAAGATTAAGATTGTCAGAATTAATTTATTGATATTTTCAAAAGGAGCCTGTTCACACATGATTCAATGCATTGATTTGCCTGGCAGAAATCAGATATACAATAGCAATACAATACAATTTTAAGTTTGGTAAAGTTTTGTATTTTTCAAAAGGAAAAAAAAACTTGAGCAGGATATGTAAAAGGGTTAGTTCATTTAAAAAATATTGTAAAATATCTGTAATTAATTACTCCCGCTCATATCATTCCAAACCTAGAGACAATTGCCCAGTTTCAGTGATAGCTCCCTCATCCTCTATAGACAACACTGATCCTTTCACACATACAGACCTTTCTGGAAAATTAGTGTCAATTTTCCGGAAAGGTCTGTATGTGTGAAAGGGGCTATTGTATTCTAAAAGGATATGCACATCAGCAATGCATATTGAAAACAATATAGCTGGGCTGTGACTCGCTTTAGAATCAGCAGTACAACATGCAATGGCCATATTTTATGTAGTAAATACGCACTTTGATCTGTTGCAGAGCGCATTGGCAAGTCGTTTTCACAAGTACACACACATGGCACATACATGGCATGTGTTGACAATGTTTTAGTTCCTTTATTGGACTCTCATGGATCTCAGGATCATTCTTGTCTAGAGATGATGAGGGAGCTATCACTGAAACAGGGCAATTGTCTCTAGGTTTGGAAAGACATGAGGGGGAGTAATAAATAACAGATTTCTTATAATATTTTTGGGGTGAACTAACCCTTTTACATATCCTGCTCAAGTTTTTTTTACCTTTTAAAAAATACAAAACTTTATCAAACTTAAAATTTGTTATTTTCTGTTGGATTTCTGCCAGGAAAATCAATGTGTTTCTACAATGCATGGTATAAATGCTATAGTAGGATCAGCTCCAGCCCTCACACTCCGGGAAGTGGAGAGCAGTGGAAATGCAGCGTTGCAGTCCTGTAGTTTTGCTTCCGCCCTGCCCTGCCCTGTCCTGTAGGTCTAGGTATGGAAAAGTATGATTTAACAAGGGCCCTGCATCAGGGCAGGTGTGGCAATGATGGATTGAAGTGCTTAGCAGAGCACTAGCAGCAGGGACAAAGAGTAATCGGTGTGTACAGAGAGCTGGCCAGAGTAAGCAGAACAGATACATCAAGCCGAAAAGCACGGCCGAGTCGAGCAGGGTCATGTGCACGCAAATCCACATATATTTACAGATGACAGAGGTCTCCATACTCCGGCACTAACACAAAGGTAACATAATCGTCCTGTTCCGAGTGTTATATAATGCTGTGTTGCCTCTGCAGGGCTGTTATTTGATTTATGACTCGGGCCATAAGGTGAGGTGTGCAGCATTGTTTTTTGTAGGATATGATGACTACATGTATGTACGGTCTGCACCTGTTTGCACATTTGTGTTCATTAATTTATTGCATGTTAAGGCAGCGCAATTTGCATGAATTTTTCAAGTAGGCATTTCTATTGTGCACCTTTAATTGGTCAGCTCATTTATTATATTGTTGCTGTTCCAGTATGTTTAAAGTCATTAATTTTCATGAAATTTAAAAACCTTTTATTTTCATTAATAATTAAACACATCGTGGTTGAAGTTGGTAATGTGGCTTTACATATGGTCAAACACTTGCATGAAAATCTTAAATGAAAATCAAATCAAGAATTTAAGGTTAAGACAAAGATGAGACCAAAACAAAGAGTGAAACCAATTGCAAATGTTGATAAAAAATACCTGCAATACAATGTAAGTCACTTTGGATAAAAGCAATTGTCAAATGCTTAAATGTAAAACAACAAGAAAAAAAATGTATTTGTTAAAAAAAATGTCTATAACATTCAGTAAGTCACAACAATATTTTTTATTATAATGTGCAGATAGTGTTTTATTTATAAGTACAATAAAACAACATGTACGTGCATATAATGCAAGTAAACAGAAATCAATGCCACTTAAAAGGATAGTTCACTAAAATGAAAATGAAAACAGTTTCTCTTATTAGTTGAACTCAAACTAGCCACTGACCCCCATAGCACTAGTCTTTCCTAATATATGGAAGCCAATAGTTACAGATTTTTAGCATTGTCTTATTTTGTGTTCAACAGAAGAAATGAAAAACATAAAGGTTTGGAACCACTTGAGGGTTCAGCTAAATGTAATTTTACTCTGTATCTACTCACCCTTGTGGTTTCAAACCTTCATGAGTTTCATTCTGCTGCTGAACACTTACAAAGACATTTTGAAGAAAGCTGGAAACCGCTAAATTCCATAGTAGAAAAAACAAATACTATAGAAGTCAATAGCCAAAAGCTTCCAGCTTCCTTTAATGGTGAGTAAACAAAAACAGAATATCATATTTCATATATATCAGCATCACTTTTTTCTCTTTTTTCATTGTCACAACAGTTACTTGACTATTTCATATGTGTACAATATAAATCATAGTTGAATGTCTCTTTTAATTTTTTTTTATTGTAATGCATATAAGGGGCGTCACAGTGACACAGTGGGTAGCACGATCGCCTCACAGCAAGAAGGTCGCTGGTTCAAGCCCCGGCTGGGTCAGTTTGCATGTTCTCCCCTTGTTCACGTCGGTTTCCTCCATGTGCTCCGGTTTCCCCCACAGTCCAAAGACATGCGCTATAGGTGAATTTAACAAGCTACTGTAAATTGGCGGTAGTGTATGTGTGTGAGCGAGTGTGTATGGGTGTTGTATGGCTGCATAAAACCTATGTTGGATAACTTGACAGTTCATTCCGCTGTGGTGATACAGCACAATAGCAACAAAAATGAAACCAATTCACACATTTTTTATAATTTGTACAAGTATGACCATGTTAATGTTTGATTGTTAAATGTCTAAACCAAGTGTCAACCTCCCGCTCTCGCTCATGAAGCTAATACGGAAGTAACTGAAACTGCAATTCATCGAAATTCTGCTAGTCCTGGCTCCATAATAGAGCAAATTTCTATTGAGCCCAATGTTAAAATGGTCAACTGTACAGCAGAAAAATAGGTGTTTACAGCTTGGTACAAAAACAATTTTGCTTCATATAGCTAATATTACCCATCATGACAACTGTGAGGGAAGTGATTTTTTTTATAACTCATCTGTTTCATTTATATTAAGTTATATTAAGTCTGCATAATTAAAGGTGTGGCCACTTGAGTGACAGCTAGGTCTCGCTGGTTGCCGTCACTTCACCTCAGCTGATTTTGGCTGATTTGCAGCTGAACTCGGCATATACATCGTATTTTTGTTTTGTGTTATGTGGCTTTACACAGTCAGTTGCCTTTTGGAATTATTTCCTACAATTATCAGATAATATGACATGCTGTGTGCACTTAATTGTGCTTTCAAACCATTCACGTTTCCCAGGTGTGTCAAATTATATACACTCTCAGAAATAAAGGTACGCAAGCTGTCACTGGGGTGGTACCTTTTCAAAAGATACACATTTCTACTTAAAGGGTCTATATTGGTACCCCAAAGGTACATATTAATACCTAAAAAGTACAAAAGTATTCCTCTTAAAATGTTTAGGTACTAATATATACTTTTGAGGTACCAATATGTACTCTTTAAGTACAAATGTGCACCTTTTGAAAGGTACCACCCCGGTGACAGCCCGCATACCTTTATTTCTGAGAGTGTACAGTATACCATCTCTATAAATGTATTTGTTTTATTTAAGATAAATTATCGTTTATATTTTTCTTTAGACCTGTAAAGCACTCCAGAATCTGACAGACTAATTAGCTGTAGGCTATAGAACAGTGATCTGAAACATTGTCAAACAGTGTTATGCCAGGATTTTATAAATAGCTTTGCATTTACTAACACAGACTATATTGGAAGTATATTTGTGTTTTCCTCCTGTAGAAAAACGTCATAAGAACAATGTTTAGCGGCTCAATGTGTTACAACAGTGATTTTAAAGGGCTAAACACTTTATTGATATAGTATACAACCAAGCACATGTGGTCAGAACACAAACGAGTTGTAAGTAATGAAGTATTAAGGGTTCCTCCCAAATAAAAGCCCATCTAAGCAAAACGCTAGCAGGCAGCTGTAGCTCCGTTCACGCTCCACCTCTTTGCCCTTGTTTGTTTACCCCCGGTTAGAGCGATGACACACGAACAAAATGGTGATGTTGGCCACGCCCATTTGTAGCTTCACTTGCACTCTTCAGAAACCTATGGGTGACGTCAGGAATACTACATCCATATCTTTTACAGTCTGGTCTAAATCTGAATATTGTTAGATGCTCCAGAAAACCAAAAAAACGCTGTTTATTTTACTTTTTTTTTTGCTCCGTAGTATTTGTATATGCTTGAAATGTATTATAATTTATGCAAAAACACTGTAAAGACTTGATCATCAAAATCTGTCTAAATCAATGAAATCCTCCCAAATACAGCTATTCAAATCATCTGTTGGAATTATATTGATATCGCAATATCTATCACAAAAAGTTTAATTATCGTAATGTCTGATTTTTCCAATATCATGCAGCCCTAAAAAACATGATTGTATTTGAAGCTGGAAGTTTTACATTAATACTGTTAACAATTAATGCATTGGCAAGTGATATTATTGGACTTGTGGTCTCGATCAGTGCAATGACATGCTTTAACATTAGCATAAATCATTGTCATTAACATACATTAGCTTTTTAACATACTGTGGCACTTTATTCATAATGGAGGCAGAGCTGTGAGGTTTTACTAACAGTTTATGGATCAAATAGAATTACACGGTTTGGTCGTAAGCTCTTTCTGAAGTTTTTTTATTGGTGGATGATTTGTAAAACTCCACAGGCAGACATAAAGAGTGAGCAAAATCATTGATTTATGAAAGGGAATTTGGGCATGGCTTCATTTTTGACCTTTTGTAACTGCATCCTTTAGTTTTGTGAGTGTGTGTGTGTGTGTGTGTGTGTGTGTGTGTGTGTGTGTGTGGTGTGAGGTGTGTGTGTGTGTGTGTGTGTGTGTGTGTGTGTGTGTGTGTGTGTGTGTGTGTGTGTGTGTGTGTGTGTGTGTTTGTGTGTGTGTTTTTTTTTTCAGACAATGCTTTAGAATAAATGGCACATTAATAGATATAAAGATAGAAGTCCTCATCTTAAAAGCCTGTAATGTTGTTTATGGCATTTTTTTTCCTACGGCATCACCAATGAGCTTGAAACATCCTGTAAAGCTACAGAATACCAAAGTATGAATAAGGCTGCCAAGTAATAACTAAAAAGCCATTACCCAACACTGTAGTGTGGCTTGAAAATGTTAACTTGTTTTTTAGAGCTGAATCGTGTACGTGATGTTAAAATAACTTCTACTGTGTCTGTTTAAAGTGCAGAGACGGGGCATTGGTCGGTGGTGAGTAAACAATGGGCTGAATGCACTGAATATTTTAGCATCATATATACCGTATTTGTAAACCACCTGCAATTCATCTTAACCAGCCAATGTGCTTAAATAGCACTGCTTGAGGATTTAAATTGTATTTATTGGATTTAAATGTGTTCTTTCAATGCAAATTAGGATTATTGACTTTAGACTTTAGATTTATTTAGTAGTTGGTATTTATATTAAGCACTTGTTTGCAGAGATTGAGTGTATAACAAAACCATAAATGATAATAGGCAGCACGGTGGCTCAATGGTTAGTACTATCACCTCACAGCAAGAAGGTCGCTGGTTCGAGTCATGGCTAGGCTAGCTGGCCTTTCTGTGTGAATTTTGCATGTCCTCCCCATGTTCGCATGGGTTTCCTCCGGTCCCCCCCGTCCAAAGACATGCAATATAGGTGATTTGAATAAACTATTGACCATAGTGTATGTGTGTGAATGAGTGTGTATGGATGTTTCCCAGTACTGGGTTGCAGCTGGAAGGGCATCCACTGTATAAAACATATGCTAGATAAGTTGGTGGCTCATTCCGCTGTGGAAATAATTGGTAATATATAATAAGTTTATTTAATAAATGAACACATCTTATTCTTTTTTTTTAGCTGGCTCTCTAACACACACTGCAATTTTTATAACTCTATTGAAAGATGTCTCTTGAAAAATGAAAACAGAAAAAGGTATATTGTAAAATATTACTATTAAAAATGTATTTTCCGATTTGCGTATATTTTAAAATGTTATTTATTTCTCTTGTTGTAATATGAAACATTTGTCTTATTATCAGTGTTGAGAACAGTTGTGCTGTATTACAGTTTTTGTTTTCCAAGAGGAAAAGTTTTTATTTGAAAGAGATTCTTTTGTGACTATATAAATGTCTTTTTAATGCAATTTGATACAAACTGTCAAATGTTTTCTTTGAGTATTCAATAAATCTAAGCTGTTGTATTTTATGAAACAATGTTTTTAAATGTTTTATTTTCCAAATAGAATTGTTCCTAGAGTGTGTTTGGAGTTTGGTAAAACAGAGTTTTCCTCTTTTGGCCCCAAATTATGGAATGAAATGCAGAGTGTTATCATGTTAGAAACAATTCCATATCTAAATATATAAAAAAAATTGAAGTCTTACCTGGAAGGATCATGTGAAAGTTTTGTGTAAATTTTTATTTGTGATATGTTATGCATGTGTATTTTTGTATCTGAAACGTTTTGTGCTGGCATTCTGGCCACGACCCACTGGTAGAAGAGATGCATATCTCAATGGGAAATTCCTGGTAAAATAAAGGATAAATAATAATAAAAAATACATATTGTACATATTGTAAATATCAGTTAACATTGATCTTTGGGAGCATAATTCATGGCATGCTAATAAACATTTGAAAATGCATTTGAAGTGAATTTGCCTTTGTGGCTAAACACTGTTTAGCTAGTTCAACTGCTCTCAAATTTGCATTACAATTGAAAACACATTTACACCCAACAGTTGTATTTTAATCCAATAAAAAAGAAGACGCTGAAATAATATTTTCTATAGTAATAGATTGTAAATACAATTTAAATTAATTTCTACAGAAATTTTCCACATTATTACTGCATTATTCTGTAGTGTCACAGTATTTTTCAGAAGTCATTCTGTTATGTTGCTTTTTTATGCTGAGGTTGAAATGCTGCTTAACAATTCAGTGAACACTGATCATTTTTTTAGGTTTCAGAGTGAAAAAACAGCATTTAAAGTCTTAGCATGTCTTTTGTAAATGTCTTTAGTGCATTTTTAATGCATTGCAGACTTTCAAATGTTTTGTCTGACTATTCAAAAAAGCTAAACTATTACACTTGATATTATGTTAGATGAAAAAGAAGTTTCTACAATGTATGTTCTCTCTTTGTCTATTAGTCTGCAGATTTTCTAACACCTCTGCTAACAAAGAAAGAATAATATCTCAACATATTTCTTTACCAGTGGACCTTTCTTAATCTGTGCAATAACTTGCCGTTAGCTCAAGTGGTTTGAGTGTGATACTTTGAGTGATTAGCCACTCAACACGATCAAGCTATAATCTGGGATGTGTCTTCCTCTGAATGCCTGCTCACCCTGACCCATTTCCTTTGAATTAATCCCAGCTAAAGTTTGGGGAGGGGGAGAAAGAGCCTCTTTGATCTTCTAATGAAGGGACACTCATCCCGATATTTCTCTTCTGGGTTTGTCTGCTCGCTTTGCTGCGTCTGCGAGCTCACCAAGGAATTCCTGGAACAGGGTGAAGTAGTTTGAATAATTAGGTCCCGCTTTCAAAAATCTCAGTCTCCTCCTCCGTCCTGCTTCCTCCTTTTACTGTCATCCATCATTCAGCGCTCAGAGCTGCCATTGGTCATTACTGTGCCTGCTCGCTTCACTCGACAGCGTTCGGAGAAAGTCGGCTAGCCTACTTTGAACCTGTTTTTCTCTTGCTTGGGGAAGATAAGACCACCTAAAGCCTCTTCTACATACTGCGCCCTTCACTGATATTGGCAACCTTGGTAGATAGAAGCTAAGAAGACTGTGAGAAAAAAAAGTCTTTATTGTTTGATCGTATGATCCTTTGCCTTAAATATTAACACAAAAGCTTCTCTCATTGAGAACAAACAGTTGCAAACACAGCATTAAAAATGTGATAGAATTAAGTAAATTAAATAATGAATGATTAAATAAATGAATGAATGAATAAATATTTTGTTAAAAATGTAGCATGTATTTTTCAGTTGATATCAGAATAAATGGGAACACAAATATGCCTATTTTAGCTATTTTTGGTGTCAGTGATGATGCTGAATAGACATGGGACGATAACCGTTTTCAAGTTATACCACGGTTTGGAAAGTCAAGGTTTTAAAACCGGCAAAATATTCTGTAATACCATTCCTAAGGTATGTGTCAGATTTTTTTTTTTTACATTTTTTTCCCTGTTTTTTAGGACATCTTTTCTGTTGGAGATACTGTTATTCAAAGATGTCATTTTAAAATGTAAAGAAATTAGTGTTGTCGAAGCTAATGAAGACAGCAGAAATCAATGATTCATTTGAATTATTTAACCTTACATGTTTACTGCTTCAAGTCTTTCCAAAAATAAAATTGATTTGCAAAAGGAAAAATACATTTTTTGTTTTTTACCCATTTAAAAAGAATATATTTTAAAGCAGTAATTACAATACTGTGATACCGTGAAACCTTGATATTTATATCCAAGGTTATCATACGGTCAGAATCTTATACCGGCCCATGCCTAATGCTGAACTATCTAAAAATCTACGTACAGTGATTAGATGTATAACCCTTTTAGAACGTAGATTGATTTGACTTTATTAATCCCAAATAAAAATTCACATGTCACAGCAGAGCTCTCCATACTAAAAATAAATCAAGTAAAATACATATATATAAAAAACAATAATAAAATTACATTCATACTGCACACCTTAGTTTCAAACAATGAGTAGACACTTGTCCATAACTAATGCTATTACAATTCAGCATAATTCATCTAATTTGACTTTGGTTATATAATCCTATCACTGTTGGTAAAAACAGTGATCAGATGGTATTACAAAAACTGTATTCTCCCCGCTGCTCCACATTAATAAAAAAAAAGTCATGTCCTGCCTGCAACTTGAGAAGCTCAGACTTTCCCTTAAAAATAAAACTAAGAATTTGTCTGTAATATGGAATCCATTTGTTGAGTACTTTAATAAGAGAGCAGTGATTGAACCCTATTAGAAACACCTCAACCCCCCCCATATTTTCCTACTTTTCTCTGTATTTGTTCTTTTTTAGTTCGCTTACACATATAATATTAACATGATGTTACAACTACTTGTTAAAAAAAATTATACATATGTAAAAGTTATATTTTGTACCGATGTAAAAAAATATAATGAATAAATATAAGTAAAAAAATATGTATGTATGTATGTATGTATGTATGTATGTATGTATGTATGTAAATATAAATATATTATGTATGTAATATATATATAGTATGTGTGCTAGGCAAGGCAAGGCAAGTTTATATACTGCAGCACATTTCATACACAAGGATAATTCAACGTGCTTTAAATAAATAAGAATAAAGTATTTATATACAAGTATAAGAAATAAAAAAACTAAGAATAAAATGATTAAAAACAGATTAAAAGAGATTTTGAAGGAATAAAAAGAAAAGAAAGGCATAATGATGCAATTGTCGAATATAGCACAGTGCTCATTTAGTGAAGGCACAGCTAAACAGATGTGTTTTAAGTCTTGATTTGGATGTGCCTAATGTTGGAGCACATCTTATTACTTCTGGAAGCTGATTCCAGCATGCTACAGTTATTGGCAACAACATTCATATTTATTTTTATTTATTTTTTTAAAAACCTGGCTGACTAGGAGGAAGATTTTTTTTCTCGACCATGTCAAATCTGTTTCACAGGTCAATAAATATGAGACCAAACTCACTCACGATGGATAAGACCAAAAACATACAGGTAGCTGTGATTTGCGATACATTGATTACAAATCCTGCTAATGCATACATGTATTTATATTAAAACATGGATTTTTTTGTACTGTAAATCACTTGTTTTTGCCGATTATCAGTTTAAGATAAAAAAATAATAAAATGCAATTATATTCTGATACATAGCTTTACTTCTTATTAAAAATTATTTATAAATGACTTATTACTTATTAAAACTACTTATTTAATTTGCTGAAACATCATTCTTGAGTTTTTTTTCTGATAACTTCATTGCTTTATGTTCATACCACTTTAATTTGTAAAAACTATAAGCTAACTTAATTCCATTATGTTGTCCAACACAAATTGATTATGTGGAACCCAGCATTTTTTTCGGTGTAAATAATAATAGAAATAAAAAATATAAACCTTAAAATTGCATCTGTTTTGTGTCATTAGCAAGCATGCAAAACTCTGGGGAAGAAATTAATATGCAGATGCCTAAAATCTCATTTATATATTTATAAAATATGTGTAAAACAATTTTTTGAATTAAATAAAAACCAACGAATCGTGAATTAAATTAATTTGCTGCCTATAGTTTTATATTTTATAAATTCCCAGTTTGCCAGTTGCACTGTAAGGATGATGGTTTGAGTGGCAAAAAAAATCTCCAAGAATCACAGATGGAGAATTGCAAAAGTTGAGTCTTGGGCTCAGAAAACTCCAAAACTACAATTCGGTGTCACCAGCATCACCACAAATGTTTGAACGTCTTTCAGAAGAAGCCTTTACTTTCCCCCAAAAACAGTATTGTGTTGATATTTCGGGCAAAAGATCAATAGGTTAAACAATTTTTTTTTTTATAATTACAGCCTTCCCCTCAAATGTACCAAGACTGGCAAAATTAGCAGAGGACAGTGATGTGATCGCGCTTGAATCTGCTTGCTTGTTTGAGTTCTCCGCTGGTGCTCGTGTGTGTTTTCTGGGATTACAGTGAGGGTTAAAGGCTGGCTCAGCAATGGGGATTTTAGATTGGCCGGCTGTGGAGTTATTTCCAGACCGCTCTGCTGGAGGATGACTGGAAGAAGCGCTTGATTCATTATTCAGGAGGCAGTGGAGTTGTACACAGTGGCACAGTCTGTCAGGCCAAGATTACCTTTGTGCATTTCTCCAACATGCAAGGAGAGCTTAAGGTTTGAGTCTCTACCCCGAGGCGTGAAACCAACCTGACTGAGAGTCGGTTTGTACAGGCCGTCTCAAAGTTATCAGGTAGTCTGCGGAGTCGTCAAGTGAAAGAACATGGAGCGCAGGCTTAGATTACTAGTGATTGTTGAGAATGTAGGGAATGTTTGACATTAAAAAAGGATCAGAAGATCTTTTGAGGCATGTTAAAGCTGATTTTTTTTTTTTTTTTTTTTTTTGCGGCTACGTGCTGGTTGACACATTTAGCTGCCTTTTTTCTATCCAGCAGTTTTCACATACAGTCAAAGTTAGAATTATCAGCCCTCCTGAATTATTAGACCCCCTCTATATTTTTTCCTTAATTTCTGTTTAAGAGAAATATTTTTTTTTCAATACAATTATAAAGATAATAGTTTGTTGTGTAGACAATTGAAAAAAATAATGCTTAAGGGGGCTAATAATATTAAATAAAAAACAATTAAAAACTGCTTTTATTCCTGTAAATTAAACAAATAAGACTTTCTACAGTAGAAAAATGTTATAGGAAATACTGTGAAAAATTTCTTGCTCTGTTAAATATTATTTGTGATATATTTGAAAAACAAAAAAAGGATTCACAGGAGGGCTAATCATTTTGACTTTAACTGTATATTAAATGTTTATTTCATGATAATATGCATTTTACTGTATAAATACCTTGCCTTATCTAAAATATTTAGATACTTTTAGAACTTTTAGAAACTAAAATTTTTCAGAAATCTAATTATATTTATAATGTCTAAAATATATTTGATGCATTTACCCTATTATAGATTTTGGTAATGCAAAGGTGCACTGTTAGCTAAAGTTAAGATTTAAATATGTAAATATATGGGATTTAAATATGTTATCCATACTGTATTTTAGGATGTAATCCTTTAAAATATTATATTTGTGCATATACATTAGTTAGTCAGTACTGAAGCCAAATCTGGAGCTAATCTAACAAAATAACTTACAATAATACTTCAAAAATTAGTCGCTCAAATTTATATGTTAGGGAAAAATATTAAATAATATTTTCAAATGTAGCAAAAATCCAGAGAAACAAAAAATATAAAATAATAAATATATCTGTTTAATAAAGCTGTTTTGTTCATATGCACTGATATATAATATCCCATATTCACTGAGAAATTGATAAAAATATAAATTTTCAGAATAGGGTGTACTCATATGCTGAGCACCGTGAGTGGTAGGTGGTTTGTAATTTCAACAAAATAAGCAATTTAGTAATTTTCAAGTTAATTTGTTTAAATTCAGCCCATATCAATTGTTTGCAACCACTTACCTTAAAAAAATGAGTAAATCCAAAAAATTTTTTCAGTGAGGTTAATACAGATGTCAGCAATCAGATGCGATAAACGCAGTAAATAGTGCTTATTTTTTGTTTGTGCTATTTGTGGCATCTTAATTTGTTTGAACAGGAATATTAGATGGATGAATGCATACCTTATGAAGCAAAGAGGATAATGAATTAGGCCTATTGGAGTGCAAAAAGCTCCATCAATACTAACTCACTTGAAAGACTCGGAGTCAGTGGAACTAAAAGGACTAACGATGTTTAAGGATGAAACTGTTTTCTTGAGGCCAGACAGACAGCAGAATCTCCATTACTTCGGCCCAGACACAATACACCTTAACATCAGGGTCATTCAATTTCCCACTCTGCTCTTCAAAGTGGGCCAAGTGATTTGTTTTTCGCTGTGTATTTAAGACGAAGCCTCAATCTCCCCTGGAGAAGTTTAGCATTTAAATTGGTTGATCCAAGCACATTTTACCACAGCTGTTTTTGAAGCATCGTGCTGATGAAAAATCAAAGGTAACGTGCAAATGCGTGACCTTTCGCCGGCTGAATAGCAGACAGTGTCTGAAGAGCTCTTTTTTTTGCTGACATCTTTCTTTCTTTTATACCATTCTATAACAATTTCCAACGAAAATTATTTTTAGACAATAATGAGAAACTCATCACAGGTCTATAGGTGAAGAAAAATATGCTGGGAAATAAAAGAAATAGTGCAGTTTAATTGCCAGTATGAACATATTTTCTCTTTATGACTACTACAGAGCTCTGCTTATAAATAAAATAATTTTTATAAAAAAATAAATAATTAAATAAAATAAAATAATAACAAAAATAAATAAATAAAAGTTAAATAAAAAATAATAAAAAAA
>CAIGQZ010035043.1:16263352-16286631 GCA_903798205.1 Danio tinwini | reverse complement strand
CAAATATGTACCTTTTGAAAAAGGTACTGCCCCAGAGACAGCTACTGTGCTTTTATTTCTGAGAGTGTATTAGTAGTTATAATATATATTTTTGGTTCAGTTTGTTTTTTTATATCATTTTATTAGATTTTATATATATATTTTGTTATTTTTAAGCTAAACTCATTCATTCATTTTCTTTTCGGCTTAGTCCCTTTAATCATCCGGGGTCGCCACAACGGAATGAACAGCTAAATATTCCAACATATGTTTTACGCAGCGGATGCCCTTCTAGCAGCAACTCATCACTGTGAAACATCCATACACACTCATGTTAAAGACATTTAAAGCATGACTGGTTAAAATAATGGTTTACACACACAGCATTGTTGGTTAAAAAAAAATAAAAATCAAACAAACATAACTCTGTTACAGTACACTTGATTTAGATTTTATTGTAAAAAAAATATATACTAAGAAAACATGTTAAATGAGAATCTGAAATATTTTATGGTGTACATTAGTAAAGATTGTATTCAAAAATGTTTTATTTTGTCTTGAACTTTATATTTTTATATTTTTAGTATATGAATTAATTCCTGTACTTTTACCATAAACCGACATATCAACCATTTGGTAGAGGTTGATATTTTACAAATTATGTGATGTGTAAAAAGCGTGTGTTAACTAAATCCAATCCTATTTTTTTTTCTTGGTGGGGCAGTTAAACGGTTAAAGCGTGTGATTCTCATAACGTAGGGGTTTGAGCGCGTCCTCAGTTTCACCCAAATATGGCTGGATGGAGTGTAGTGAAAATTTGTTGGTGCTCATAGGACCAAATCATCCTGTGAAGAATCCCATTTAACTCAATCCAATCTGGAACGAGCCTTCAATCCGCCTGCGCTTTGTGTAAAGCAGACTTCTGTAACAAGCTCCACTAATACCTCTGCCTCTCTCCTCTTCCACTAGACCAGCTTCCAAGCCAAGCAGGACCGCCTCCTCTGCCACCTGCACCAATCCAGCACAAGCAGCACCCGTCAGTCACCTCCCTCAACCAGTCCCTGGCCAATCAACCGGCGGAGCTCCAGAGCGCATCTGAATGTGTGCAGCTGCAGGAAAACTGGGTTCTGGGTGGAAACGTGGGCTTGGAGAACAGGTTTGTGATTTTACAGTCATTTGCATTCACTCTCATCCATTTACTCTTTTCAGTCGTACCTCAATTACTTCAATGATTCCAGATGCTGATTTAAAAAGATGAGCAACAATATACTATAAATATATGCAGTGCCCTCCACTAATATTGGCAGACTTAGTAAAAATTGAGCAAAGAAGACTGAACATTTTTTGTTTTGTTTAAACTTTTATTATTTAGCTTAAAATGCAAACATCAGATTGTGGGTTTGTATCCACCAGACAGACAGACAAACAGACAGACAGACATCATATTCAATTCAATTTAAGTTTATTTGTATAGCACTTTTCACAATAATTTAATAAATAAATAATAAGTTTCCAAGCAGCTTGACAAAAGGTTTTATTGCATTGTTGAATTACAATCAAGAAGTTAAGGTTATTAGTTACATCAACCCTTTAACTGCCTGCTCTAGCAAATGGTTGATCATATTTTGACAGTTTAAAATAATCACTGTTAAAGATATTTAAAGTATGACCTATTTAAACAATGGTTTACACACACAGCATTGTTGGTGTACAAAAAACATAAAAAGTTACGAAATGCAATCCAAAAAGTTTTTTCTTGGTGAGGCAGTTAAAGGGATAACTTTATTAGTTACTAATAACTTTAACTAGTTAACAATAATTAACATTATTAAAATAATAATTTACAATAATAATAACAATAATAATAATAATAATTCATTTATATTTTAAAATAACTTACATTATTTAATTAACATTAGTTAACATTATTATATAAATATATTTAAGCTGCAGTTATATAAATGTCTGTGTGTAAATGTTCAATGAACTGCATTTGTATATTAAGTGTATGTGTTGTCCTCAAAGTTCTTGGATGGTTGGCATCATCTCATATCACTTATAGTTTACTAGAATTTCTCAATTATTGCACTGATGGTTGAAATAGCTGTTTCTCTACAAACCACAGCTGTGTTTTTAGTTTTTTTCTTTTTTTTTTGATGACTGAATGAGTTTGACCGATATGTTCTCTTATGAAGTCGTGGTCGAACATTGTCATGTTTCTCATCAACCAGGTGTGCTTAAAATATCAGTGGGCATTTACATGAATTAAGTTATGTTGTATATTATTTACACATATTTCTTTAGGATATTAAGTAAAGATTATGTTCCATGAATATATTTGTATTTCTTGGTTAGTAATATGTATGGCTAAAAAGTTAATTTGGACAACTTTACTTTTGCACCCTCAGATACCCTCATACACAATAATAAAAAAATAAATAAATACATACAATTAAACAAAATTTATGTGATTTTTTGCACCTTTAGATACCCTCTGACACAGTTAAAAATAAAATAAACAAACACATAAATAAATAAATCAAATAAATTTAAATAAATAGATAAATAATTGGGATTTTTTTGCACCCTCAGATACCCTCAGACAATTTAAAAATAAATAAATGAATGAATAAATATATAAATAAATGCATAAATACAATTAAATAAATAATAAATATGATTTTTTGCACCCTCGGATACCCTCAGACACAGTTTATAAATAAATAAACAAATAAATAAATAAATAAATGAACAAAATGTGTTTGCAATTGTTCTATGAGCAAATTGACTGAACTAATCTAAAAATGTACCTTAAATAATCTAAGAATCAGATCAGCTGAAAACAAGTATAGAAACAATTATTAAAATCAACTGAATCAAAAGATTGTATGATCAGTACTCCAAAACCTAATACAATGAACAGAACATGTATAGTGCATTCTTCTAATGAAAGTAGGCCAACATGTGGCAGCAGATGTCAAGGTCTTTTTCATCACAGCGACATCCACATTTGTTTATGCGTTTAAAATGTATATATGACAGACAGCAAAAATCACAAAACTAAAAACTCTATTTGAACCATCAACTATGCATTATTTTGGAATAGTGTGTTCATTAAGACACTGACATCTGTAGGATCTGTTGTTGTCGTCAAGTATGTTTTGTAGTTTTTTTCTTTTAAATCGGTATAAACTTTTATATAGTCTCCCATAGATGCTATAATAGAAGCAGAAATAATATTTATATGGCATTTTTACACAGGCTACATAAAACTTTGACATTTCTTTATAAAAACTCCCTCGCCTTGCTCTTCTCCTGAGTTGACGTTTCTCTGAACTTATCATGACTGACGTGAAGAAAACAAATGCACACAGGTGCAGAGCTCAAATTAAATTTGATTGTTTTCTGTTCCACTTATACATTATGAAAAAAGCATGCATTTACTTATGTATTTGAAAAGCAAAACATAATGCTAAAATAAATTAGACACAATCAATTATTATATGTCTCAGAAATAAGACATTCCTTTTTCCCACTGAGTATTTATCATTGCTCATTTCTGAGAACATTTTTTTTGTGGTAAAACCTACCAGGACGAATCTTTACGTAATGCACCTTGCTGTCACTACAGATAACTTGAAGTGCACGACTGAAGCTGAGGGCTGCCTTCCCAGCATCCACCTGACAGATTGAATTTATATATGCATGACATGAGTATCATATCAAGCATAAATAAATACACATCATGCTAGTCTTACTCTCTTCTGATATATGTATACACACAGTTTGCACACATTTTTTCTTATTATATACTCGATTAACCTGTATTTTGCTTAATTATAAGACTTTAATACTGTAAGTGTTTATAAAACGATGGCTTCCTTTACACAATTCAGCCTTTGTTCATAACCGAGCCACAGAGTAAATAGTAATGTACTGCTTCATAGATTTTCCACACCCTTATGCAGATTCCTAAAAGCTACAATCAGCATTTTCACTTCAAAAGGCTGAAGGAAAGGGTCCCGGTAGACTGAGTCCTGCAGAGGCCCAATGTGAATGAAAAAGCTTTGGAAACAGACTTAATTAACCAAATCACCATGTGCAAGCCAACATTTCTATTATGCACACGTGCAATTATATGCAAACACATGTAATTAAATGACCAAGTGGACACGCAGAGCACTAAGAACAATGTTATTTCCCCATGAGAGGATATTAGCAGTTTAAATCTAAATCAGTCAGTTCATGATTTTATTTCAGACTAAGTGGATAAAACATCAAAAAGAATGTGCTTATTTTTAAGCTTATTTTAAAGAGGTCATTTCAAATATTTCTTGATCTTCTAAAATGAAAGATTGTTTTGGTATTGTGAAAAACATACATCAAACAGTGTCCACAGAAAATAAGGTCTTTAAGCCAGCTGCAAAAATGACACATTCAAAAATAATTAGATCTGAAAACCATAATAACCACTGAATTTTTATATATCATTAATGGTTGTTAAGGGTTTCTTGATTTATAAGTGAATTAGAAGTCCCCATGTGTCCAGTTGATTTTTTTTCTGAATAAACTATAACACCTATTTTACATTCTTACCTTAAAGTTCCCATGAAATCAAAACTAGCCATATGATTTTGTTAGCTTACATTGCTAGTTTTGTGGTGAACAATTAATCTGTGCAAGTCATTAAAAAACAAAAAAAGTTTGCTCTTCTAATTTTTAATTTAAATCTGAAAATGCATCCTCTGTATTTTATTCAGTTAAATTGTCAGATTACGTATATCTTAAATCCCCGATTTTAATGATTGGCCACGGTTTTCTCATTTAAAAATCTGTTTCTCTTGGAACTGCGTCACAATAGAAAAAAAAAAACAAAAAACACAACAGTCGCAGCTTTCCGGTTCATATGGACTATAAGAGAAGACACTCAATAAAAAAGTGATTTAGTGTGTAACAATAGTTTAAACAACAAAAATTCAGGTATATTTAGATTAATGATTGGTTGATGACATATTGAAAGACTTTATTAAACAGAGCAGCCCCAAAATACTAATTATGGTCATTTGAATCTTAATGTTTTACAACAATCTTTTTAACAACTAGGTTTTACCCATTTGCCATTTGTCATTTACAAATAATACAACTTATGTTTGCTTATTGTACATATTTTATGAGTAAGAATGATACATATTCTTTTTTTTATATTACCAAGTCCTGATTATTATATGTTATAATGGAAAACTACACTTGAAGTTAGAATTATTCCCCCTTTGAATTTTATTTTCTTTTTTAAATATTTCCCAAATGATGTTTAACAGAGCAGGTAAATTTTCACAGTATGTCTGATAATATTTTTTCTTCTGGAGAAAGTCTTATTTGTTTTATTTCAGCTATAGAATAAAAGCAGTTTTTAATCTTTTTCAAAGCATTTTAAGGTCAAAATTATTATCCCCTTTAAGCAAATTTTTTTTGATAGTCTACAGAACAAACCATTGTTATACAATAACTTGCCTAATTACCCTAACCTGCCTAGTTAACCTAATTAACCTAGTTAAGCTTTTAAATGTCACTTTAAGCTGTTTAGAAGTGTCATGAAAAATATCTAGTAAAATATTATTTACTGTTACAATGGCAAAGATAAAATAAATGAATTAGATAATTAGAAATGAATTATTAAAACTATTATGTTTAGAAATGTGTTGAAAAAAATATTCTCTCCGTAAACAGAAATTAGGGAAAAAAAAGAAAAAACTTTTTTTGAAACGTGTTGCAAGAACCAAAATTGGAATACATGTTGATTTTGAAAAAAATAAAATAAATCATGAGCAACACATTATATAATGTTTGTTGTATTGTCTGCAATGAAATACAAGTCAAAGATAATTTAGAAATCACGACTTTTTTTATTTGCGTTGTCTTATCTGATTTGGAGTTGTATAAAGTGACTTATGGACTGTAAGAAATGCAGGGTTCTACACAGTCCTTTCATGTTGTGCCAACGCAAATCGAATAAATTAACATTACAAATTTAAGTGAATTAAACATAAAACAGTTAAGTTGTCCCTAAAAAACTCAAGGTTTGTGTTGTTTCAGCTGATTTTAAATAAGTACTTTGAACAAGCAGCAAAACATCTTTTTTTGTGTAGATTCAAAATGTAAAACATCTCGACCCATATATAAAATGAAACTCGCCAATTAAATTTATTTTTTTTTCTTTTCTTTTTCTTTTTTATTTTTTATAAACAGCATGAAGGAGTTAAATCCTTCCTGGATGATATATTGAGGATAATGCTATAATGGCACAGTTTATATAACCCTGCATTTGCTGCACGTACCCTGAGGAGCCTGAGCTGCCACCCACTCAAAAGGTTAAACAAGACGAATAACAGCTTTAAACTGTTCACGGCATCATTTCACAACAAAAAACATGTGTGCCATTAAATGCTTAACTCAAGATTTGAACTAAATGTGCTGAAAAATAGCTATTACATGGCCAAAATGTTGTTCAAAAATACCATCAAGGGTCATTTTCTGTGTTCAGCCAAATGAGAAAATGGGTCACAAAGCTTTAACAGAAAGTGTTTTTTAATGGAGAGGGACAAGTTTGAACTCTTTTAAAAAGTCAATCAAGATTTTTGACAAAAATCTAAAATTTATGTGCAATTTTGGCTTGTGTAAAATGACTTGTAGCCATGCCATCTAAAAAGTTTACTACCGATGTGTTCAGATGAAACATGTCATTTACAATGTATATGCTATGAAATTGCTTTATGCTCCCTTATATCTAAAGCTATGTATAATTACAGTATATATTCACTGGTTCAACTTGTCATATAATGATTGCTATGTGTGCTGGCCACAATGCACAAAATTAATCTAGTATGACAAAATTGTTGTTTAAGTTTGTGTGTGTGTCTGCTATACAGAGGAATGGGATGAAATAAATATAATGTGTTATGGAAACATACAGTCAGTGTATAATTTAATTTCAGTCTACAATCAGTCTGCTCTACAATTTATTGTGGCTTTTAATTTGTTAATTGTTTTTTTTTCTCTAGAAGCTTTTTAAAATGTTCAATAAAACTGTAAGGAAAGCTCTCGCAGTGGTTTTGTCCAGAGTTACACTTGCTATACTGAACAAATATGCATGTTTAAGATGCTAATGGACTGATTGAGCTTAAAAACGGTACAAAATGTACCCGAATACTGATACTGGATACTGCACCAGTAACACTTCTGTCATGTTTTTGTTTGTTTCTGAGGTTATGCTTACACATGGCATAAGCATAGTTTTGTCAATCTGATAACAAGGTCACTATTTACTTACCATTTACTTGTTCAAAACTTTTTTTATTAGTATTATTTCTTCATTTGGACATAGGGTCTCAAATTTGAAGTATTTAAGCACAATTATCGACAATAAACTGAATGTTGATAGTGATGTAGAGCCTCTATAGGTTTTTAAGAAAGCAAGTCAGCGTCTCCTCCGCAAGTTGAGAAGTTTTAATGTTAACTTTAAACATGGCATAGAGATCATTAAAAGTGTTCTCAAATAAAATATTGTTTTTATGGTTCGGTAACACAAAACTTTAAAATAAAATAAAATAAAATAAAATAAATAAAATAAAAGTGTTGGTTACAAACAACATTTGCTGCAGATTTTATTGGACTTTTTTATGGAAAAACAGCAATTGCAATATTTAAAGATAATACACATCCCCTTGAAATGTTTCCATCAGGACGCTGGCTTAGAATTTCTAGAGCTAGAAGAAATGCTTATAAAAAGTCATTTATCTCAGTTGCAGTTGTTGTATTAAATTGAATCACTGTTTAATGTAAATAGTGCATTTATTAAGAATGTTCTGCAGTATCATGTATGAGCTAATATGCTAGTTTTTTTATTCATGTAATTGTCTTAATGAGTGTGTGATTATTGTATGGTTGTATGTATGTTACCAGTGTTAAAGACAAATTTCCTTTCTGTGCCAAGCAGAATGGACAATAAAGTTTAAACTAAACTAAAGGAAAATATTTTGACTTTCATAGTATTTTTTTCCTACTATGGAAGTCGATGGGTACCAGCAACCAGCATTATATATTATTTTGTGTTTACTAAACTAAATAGTTTACTGAACTGTTCCTTTAAACACAAAGTCTAAAACATTTAGAGCTTGTCCACTTTCAACCACTTGAATAGGTAGTTAAAAATGCTTTCAGTGATATTCCTTTCATATTGTAAATACTAATTTGGTCTAATGTGTTCAAACAGCCACAAAATATCACCTACTGCCCCTTTCTAACCAAGTAAGTTTTGTTATGAGACGTGCTGTGAGAAAGCACATCAAAACAGGTATTCATACTTGGCTAAACTGTAGAAAAGACACAGCATGAGCAAAACTGCAATTCCTTTTTATTTGCTTTTTTTAAGCCCCATAAAATTTCTTTTTTTTATTCAACAGACAGTCCTCCCACAAAAATGATGTAGAGCATGACAAAATAAGGTCTCGGAAAGGCCAAATCCAAACACAAATGTTCACTAGAGAGACATTTGGACATGTGTTAATACCAGGTGGAAATGGTAATGCGTCTCGACCGACAACTTGTGATCGGATCACTGAAAATGCATATTAACTCAAGGTGGAAACAGGGTGTGAGAGTGTATGTAGGACAGGAAACTTAGTACATCAGTACGTTTTTATAATTTATGTAAATAATTCATCAAATGTGTAAAGTTTTATATTTTATTAAATTGAAGGTTATTAAATAGTTCTCTTTACGAACTGCCATTGAATGTAGAGACTTCCCTGCAGTTGCACTGTACACATTCATTACTGACAGAAGTGTTGGCAATGCTGCGCGTCTGCTTTTTGATCTTCTGCGGGCCACAGCTGTTGTGCTCCATTGTGGAGAAGAAAAAACAACAACAAAAAGGAATAAAACAAAAGACTCTGGAGTCTGGAGTGCATTTCTTATGGATATGAGAAAGACCGATGTTTTGTAATCACATCAAGTAAACCTTTGTTGTGTGTCTAGATCTAGGCAGAAAACAGAGTCTTCTCCTGTTATTAATGATCCCAGTCGATTTCCTCCACTACCTCTCTCTCTTGCTCTCACTCTCTCTTCAGCATCTTCTTTTTCCTCCACACAGTATGC
The DNA here is from genome assembly GCA_903798205.1 of Danio tinwini. Taxonomy (NCBI): domain Eukaryota; kingdom Metazoa; phylum Chordata; class Actinopteri; order Cypriniformes; family Danionidae; genus Danio; species Danio tinwini. Next base: position 16,277,499 of record CAIGQZ010035043.1, on the reverse strand, counting down.
CAATACGTCACCATCTCCTTTTCTCACTACTCTACCTTTCTGAGTGCGTTATCTTGAAAACTTTCCACTCCGCTGTCTGTCACAAAGACTCTGATCTTTACATGTCAACAGAAAGGGACTGTCCTAAAATGGCAGTGGCGCAGAAACCTCCAGGGAGCGTCTTAAAATACCGCCACTCTGCCGAGTGCTGGAGAGGCACCTGCTGCTCCAAGACCCCTACTGAGGTGGCAGATGCTTCCGCCTCAAAGAGGATGCTTGAGTCCTAGTTGAGAGTTGAGAGGATCTGTTCAAGTCCTCCTTGTTTTTCACAGTTTTTTTTTTTTTCGCACATGCACATGTGTTGAAAAAAGGCATTGGGACAAATTTATAGCTCGCACCATCACAAACCGTCTTTTGGCATTAAAAACTACTCTCAGGATTAACTAAAGACACACAGTTTGTTGTTGAATGGCAAATGGATTTGGAAGTTTACACCATTTATGGAAGGAGAATATTTCAATGAATCATCCCAGCAGGTACACAACATCATAAGACGTTAATATTAAGTTAGATTTAGGGCATGTCAGGTGACAAAATTCAATGTCTAGCCAGCGTCTAAGGACAATGTTATTTTGGCTTCCAATAACAACATCAAATGACGTTGATATTTGATTGGTTTTAGGTTGTGTTGGAAAGTGACAAAAATCCAACATTGAGCCAATATTTTAAACCAACGTCATATTGATGTCAAATACTGACATTTATTTGTCGGGTATGACAACCAAAATCTAACTTCTGGTAGACGTCATAGTGGTAACGTTCACACAACATCAAGCTGTAACATCATTAGATATTAATATAAAGTTAGATTTAGGTTGTGATGTCGGTTGACCAAAATTCAATGTCTAGCCAGCGTCTAAGGACAATGTTATTTTGACGTCCAATAACAACATCAAATGACATTGATATTTGGTTGGTTTTAGGTTGTGTTGGAAAGTGACGAAAATCCAATGTTGAGCCAACATTTTAAACCAATGTCCTATTAATGTCAAATACTGACATATATTTGTCAGGTATGGCAACCAAAATCTAATCATAATCTAGTCATAGTGGTAACATCTAAACAACTTCAAGCTGTAACATCATTAGATGTTGATATTTGGTTGATTTAAGGTTGGATGTTGCACATTGACATTGGCCTGACGTTGAGTTCTGACGTCAACCTGATTTTCATTTCCAAACAAAATGCAAAGTCCCCTCAACATTGGGGTACAACGCCAATCTAACATCATTTTGAAGTTATTTTGACGTCCGGTACCTGCTGAGATGTGATGTGACTTACCCAGCATTGCTATATAGTTTATTAGTAAATACACCAGTATTTATCACCCAAAAAACATGTCTGAACCAATTTTGTGCTTGACATGCTGTGATAGTTGTAGGAGGAGGAATGTGGATGTGTGTATGGTATGAGAGAGAATTTGTATTCAGTCATATTTATTTGTTTTCTGAACATATTGATTACTAAGCTGCTTTGTTTTTAATTTGTGCTGCTCTTCGGTCTATGCTCTTAAATTTTTAGCATCATCAGTAGAAACACAATAGAACTTTACACTCCCATTTAAGGAATTGCACACAGTAAAATAGTGCAAATGTACAGAAAAATCTAGCTATTGCAGCATTGAAAACAAACTGAAATCACTTAAAAATCAGGATTGTTAACACAGGTCTTAAAGTAAAAACAAATTGAATTTGTCGCAAGTACTGTAGATTTCCAACTACTGATGTCTATTCTAATGTATAGTCAGAGTGCACAGTGCAACACAAAACACCAGCATGGTAATGCACAATACTATAATATAGCAAGCAAGCAAAAAGGTACAAAAGACCTTGCTGTATTGTGAAAAAAACCTCTGCTGAAAGGTGCTGTTGTTACTTTGACTCATTTACAGTACAGAAAACCTTGAGTACTGTGTTGCTTTTTATAAAATTGTTACCACACAATACAAATGATAAACTAATATATATGACATTTGAAGGGCAAATGTGGAGCATAGCACAAGCCAGAGGCACTAATGCTCATGGTTTTATAATAAACAGCTAATTTCGTCAAAATGCATAATATATGGAATTGTTTTGGCTCTATATTGATTATCTGTGTTCCTAAGGGTATTGCACAGAGATAAACAGAACTGTTAGTTGATGTTGCATAAAAAATATACATTTATTCATAAGTATACTTTTTATTTACTTTTCTAAAATGTACTTACCTAACCAAAAATACGTTTATTCAAGTGTACTATTGACATTTTTTAAGCAAAAAAAAAAAATTTAATTATATAGTTAATTCAGTACTTTTGGTGCTTGTCAGAAATAGTTAGAATAGTTCACCTCAATATGCTTGACTTATGCTGACTGAAAAGGTTTAGTATTTGGCACAAACAATATTTGACATATGCTTAAAAGTATAATCACTAGGGATGTCCCGATCAGATTTTTTTGCCCTCGAGTCAAAGTCTCAGTCATTTGATTTTGAGTATCTACCAATAGCAAAACCTGATCCTATACTTCTATAATACATAAAAAATAATAAAGGAGAGTGAAGAAACAGATCCAGGATGTTCCTTATTTTCAGGCCTGATTTCCGATCACGTGATTGGATCTGGACATCCCTAATAATTACATATTCTAAGTATACTTGGTTTGTAGATGTTTTACTCTTCTGATTGAGTGACCTCATTTTTTTTTTACACATAATATTACATACTCCCCTGGTTTCAGAGATTTAGCTTAAGGCTAGTCTAAACAGCATGTTTGAGCTGTCTGAACTGAAAATAACTTGCAGTGACACATCAGTGTCATTGTTTTGTCTCAAGATGCCCACCAGAAATGTGTTTCTCAATTTTTGTAAAGCAGTTTAAATGCTGGAATTTATCTAAGTTCTACCCTAGTGAAAACATAAACAAGCTAAGTATTTTTGCAGCCAGACTAATTATTGTCAGTATATGCCTATATTAAATGCATTATTGATTAGCTAACTTTGCTAACCAATCTTATTTTCATTCATTCATTAAATTTTTTTTCGGCTTAGTTCCTTTATTAATTAGGGGTCGCCACAGCATAATGAACCGCCAACTTATCCAGCATATGTTTTACGCAGCAGATCCCCTTCCAGCTGCAATACATCACTGAGAAACACTCATATACTCTCATTCCTACACATAAACTACAGTATATAGGCAATTCACATATAGTGCATGTCTTTGGACTGTGGGGGAAACAGGAGCGCCCAGAGGAAACCCATGCAAACACGGGAGAACATACAAACTCCACACAGAAATGCCAACTGACCCAGCCAAGGCTCGAACCAGCAATTTTCTTGCTGTGAGTTGATCGTGCTACCCACTGCGCCACCTTGATGGCATTTTGGAAGTATTCATTTTGTATATTCTTATTAAATACTTTTTCTTTTAATTTATGCTTTTTAAATATTTAATTTATTTTGTATTGAAAATAAATGCATTTCCAATCTGCTATGTTGTTACCACTTCCAGTTGATGCTAATTTACTAGTTTAGTAAATCTGGCACATTGTCTTCACTTTTAAACCCATCTTCCACTTCATGTTTAGTCACATACACTTTTTTCCCATATAGACTCAATCGTTTTAACTCTTTAAGTCAAGTAGTCTTTTTGAAAAGCCTCCTCTTTTCTTTAGCCTATAATGCGGCGTTCATTATATATCAGATTATGCCAGTAGACTACTTTTATTCCTTTGTTTGCAATTTCTCTTTCAACCTCCAAATCCTCCCCTTTCCTTTTGCTAGGGTCTTCTCTTTCACGCCGAGGCATTCCAAGCGTCAGCCCGATGACAAGGAAATGCAGTACTCTGACAGAGAATCAGATTGTACAACAGCAAAAATCTCTTTGGGGTGAAGTTACTTCTTAGTCGTCCTAATACGAACAACACTCTCACACCCTACAAAAAGGGGCGATGAGGATTAGCTTAGTCATTTTCTCTGCCTGGCGTCACACTCCCGCTAATCAATTATGGATTGTTTGGCCTCAAAACGGCACACTGTCAGTGTATTTGTTAATCGTTTGTGAAGGCTTTTAAATGTGCTTCATTCAGCGCGCAGTGGCCCGGAACCTATCCGAGCTCTTGTGAAAAATGTGTGTGTGCGGCTGTGTGTTTGTAGTCGTGGCAGCAGCTCATAACCATGCAGATTATAAAGCAGACGTTTTTACAATGGAGTCCTTGTGAATGAAAAGCAGGCATCTCAAAGCCGGGCCTGTATTGAAACTTCCACAAAAGAACAAGCGTCTGAGTGCTGCTTGACCGTTGAAGTTTGAACTTTTAAACAGTGATGCTGTTAGTCGCTGGAGGAATTCACACAGTAGCTGTTTGTGTTTTTCAGCATTAAAAAATCATGCTAAAGGAATAGTTGATGCGTAAATGAAATCTTGTAGTTAGTATACTCACCTCCAGGGTATTTGAGGTAATTGTGACTCTTCAGCAGAACATTAAAGACAATTTTAGATCAAACCGTTGTGCCTGGTTTACGTGTCCATGAGAGTTTGGAGCACAAGGCTGTGGATTCCCAGCAGATCATGTGCAGTCAATCATTTCCGTCTATTGAATGATCAGTCTATTTTTTTGGACTATTGTTAGAAAAGTTAGCCTTCTTTTAGCAAAGATTTCTATGTTTTTAAACACACTATTGCTTGGTGTTTCGAAGGTAATAATGTGATGAATAATTGATACTGCACTGCTAATAATTAGAAAATAATGTGCACTGGAGGTGGTGATGATGGTGTGTGCCTAATTTTCTAATAATTTGACAGAACAGAATCGAATATTCTGCTCATACTACAATTATCACACCTAAACACATTGTTCAGATGTATTTTAAGATATTTCTTAGGTCTTTTCCCCCAAAATACTCCTGCATGTACAGTGGAATTTGTTTAAAAGACCCTAGAAGACACAAGACATGTCACTTGTGTAATTTTTAATGGGGAAAAGAGTAGCGGTCAATATGGTAAATGAAGCCCCGCCTACTAGTACAAGAGCCAATCATTGATTTCACAGACATAAAAAATATATCAAAATAAAGTTTGAAATCTCTAGTTTTAAATGAATCAACTACACTTGAAAAAAAAGTTTTTTTTGTTTTGTAATCTGTTGCTGTAAGAGTCACTGTCATTTCTGGAGGACATTCACCATCAAGACCAAGTTGTGAATTACTTCAGAAGAGCAGCGCGATCTGACAAAGCATTATTCAGAGGGTGATAATGTGTAACAGTCATAAATGAGGTTGATGTGGTGATCTCGTTCCTTTTGAGTGCCCATTAGCTCGGGAAACCTGAAAAATTTAGTTAAATTTGGATGTTTAGAAACAAAACTTATGAGGCGGTTGTTGTTTAATTGTATTGGTGATTTAAAATATGTAATGCAATCGTAAGCTTGGCAAACAGTTGAAGAGAATTTGATGTTTCCCTATTCAGACAGAATGCCTGGGCATACCACTGAAGAGGTGTTTAAAGATGGATGCCAAGTGAAATGACATGCCTTAAAGCAGGTGTGCCCAAACTTTTTTGCATGAAGGCCCGAAAACCAACCTTGATTGAGGCTAGTGGGCGGAAGGTAAATATAGTTGTCATTGGGTAATTTCCTAATTTATTTAGTAATATTTCAAAATAAAAGCATTGTTTTCTAGTAACCAATACAGCATAACTTTTTTACATTTTATAATGAACGTATTACAGTAAAAACAAAAGCAATCTCATTTATAACAGAATGGAGTTACACTAGTTTTTGTCTTGATTTGCTCACTGATGTCTTCTGCATGGTCCTCAATCCGTCGAGTGACATTGTTTACATTTGAAAAAATCTGATTCATTTAACAACATTCAATTGAAACATTTCAATTAAGTTTGCTTTTTTGTAACTCTCTTCTCAGATAGAATGGTGGGCCAAATCAAAGGTAACAATGAGCCAATCTTGGCCTGCGGGCTTTGGGCATCTCTGCCTTAAAGGGACTTGTTTGTTTCTTATCCACCTCATTCAAAGCCATGATTTGAAGGCTGTGAAAAAAACGAAATATTCCCATAGATATATGAACAATAATGAAGATCTTTCCGAAACTACCTTAACACTTAGCTAACAATGTTTATCACAGTGTTAATTTTGACAGCATTTTTTTTTTTTTTTTACTAAAATGCTGTTTAGTTTAATCATATTTTAGTCTGCTGGGTTTTAAGTCCTGGCATTTTATTCTAGTTTTAGTCAATGAAACTTGACATATTAGAAACGAGATTATTATTAATTAACCTTACAGTCAATCTACTCTATCCAAAATTGCATCCTTTTCCCCACATTAGATTCATCTTGTCATTTAAGATTTATCTGTACATTACTGTGTGTGTCAGCAGAGGTGGTTCGAGTACTGTATGATTGGCCATTAAATCTCAACTGTCCCATTTTTATGTTACATTTTTGCATCATAAAACACCCAAGTAGACATTTTTCCTACATTTAAACATGCTGCTCATGTTGTATTCTGAAACTGCAACAACATCAGGGCATCATACAATAGGATTTTTCTACAAACGTATTAAAATGTGTTGTATTTGGAAACTGCAAAACAACACCAGAGATTTTTGCACATGACAAAACGTTCATATAGAACATACTATTGTTTTTATGGCATTTTTGTTAAATAAATTGAAATGAAATCCTGTGTATATGTTGTCAGCACAGTAGGCATACACCTAAAAGCACGATAACTTTAATGTTTCATTTGCATTTATGTGTGAGAATGATGGCTTGCATGTGTAAATAGAGAATTATTTGTTTACTTATTGTAATCAAAGAAATAAACAGAAGAAAGAACATTGTGTTGTCAGTAATCATGGTCTCATGGGATAGCCTGGCCGTGAGAGCGAGTGCTCTGCGCTGTGCCTGCAGCACATGGAAAAGACCTGCTTCACTTTATAACTGTAGGGCCCATTGTCCAACTGAACTAAATTAATTCTCGGGATGTCTTTTCACACTAGGCTACTTGAAGGGCTGAAGCAAAGTACCTCGGGAGCCGAGTTCGGCCCATGGGTCGCCAATTGAATAGCCTGAAACACATAGAAACTTGACAGGTCTGCTGCGCGAGTAGCATGAATGAAAACCATGAATGTGTGCACTCTGATCCTCTTATCTAATGAATGAACAGTACAATGCATAACTAATAATTACATTTGTATGTTTGACTACATTTTAGTGTCGTATTTCTTTTGTCACGAACATTGCATGGTGATATAGTTAGTAGCTAATGATATCCATGTCATCTTTACCTTTTGCACAAACTGATCTTTTCACAACATACTGTAAGACATTATATATCCTTCAGGGCCATAGCTATTATTTATTTTTCCTTTTGCCTGCATACATTTTTTGACTCTCAAAGTGTTGAAGCAAGTTGAGATGCACGTTATGAATCACCAAGGACCAAGTTTGAGCTAAAAACATTTTGGTAATACTTTATTTTGATGGTCCATTTCAGTATTACTGTACCTGTGGTAGACTGTCTGCTTAATATCTGCTGATGCTGCTTCTTTAACAGACATTTAACTGACTATAAGAAACTTTGCAAGTACACCTAACCTAACGGTCTACTTTTTTACTGAATTAATGCAACTTAATTCAACAAACCAACCATCAAAATAAAGTGTGACATAAGTATAACATTTTTAATGTTATAATGAAGACAAAACCTACATCATTGATGCCCTGAGGGTAAGTAAATAAACAATTAAAAGGATATAGAAAAAAATCCTCATTATTTACTCATCCTTCACTTGTTCCAAACCTGTCTGAGTTTTGTTTTTCTGTTAAACACAAAGTAGGATATTTTAAAGAAAGCTGAAAACCTGTAACCATCGATTTCCATATTATTTGTCAGATTTTCAGGCTTCTAAATATCTTCCTTTATGTTAAACAGAAGAAAAAATGTTTATGACTATTTCAGATTAAGTAAATTGTGAGTAAATAAATTTTTTGGGGGGTGAAGTATCGATTAACAGCTAATTTAAACTTTTGATCATACTATCCATTTAAGAAAGAATAGTGCTTTTTTTTAATCTAGCTATTTTTCATCTTTGGAAATGATATACTCAGAGTAAGAGTAAAATGAATATGATCAGACTGAGGATGAAAACAAATTGTCCAAAGAAGCAAGCATTTCCAGCATCAAGAGCCATGAGGAAGTCCAACAGCACACCAACTGTGAAATGCCTCCAAGACACAAGATTGTACACAGCAGTTGCACAGCATTCAGAGTGAGGCAGGCAGAGAGACTCGCAGAACGGGGATGTAAGAGACAGACGCAGTGAACAAGAGCCATCAAATCAAAATATGAATGAACAGCCTGAGGCGGAATTACAGCCAAGGAAACAAACCAAAACATTTAGCTACATATTTAAATAGTTTGAACGATTAAATAAAATGTAAAAATAAGTTCAGACTCTCCTAAGCTGCATTTATTTGTTTGTTGAGTAGTATTGTAATTTACAATAGCTGTTCAGTTTTAATAAGTGTCATTTATTCTTAAGATCATTACTCCAGTCTTCAGTATCACATGATCTTTCAGAAAGCATTTTTATTTAGATTTGGTGATTAGGGAACATTTTTTATTGGAATCCTTTTGAAAACTGTTGTGCTGTTCAGTAATTTTATAAAAATTGTGAAGTTTTTTTTATTAAGTGTGGCTTTATTTAATCCATTGATGTTTCACGAAATGTGTTCATTATAGAACAGACATCATTAAAATTTGCATTTCATTCAGTCAGGATTTCATCATCGAGGTTTTTGAGTTTTTATAAGCATCTGCAAGCTCCAAATACATTTTCCAACCATTATTTTGTGGCATATTGTCACTTTTTTTCTCATTAAATTGAAATCAGACAACAAACTTGTACACAACTCAGGTAAAGGATGATTTCCTTCGCTGTGGCGGCATCGGTGGAGTGCCACTGATGAAAAGCAGAGCAGAAAACACTGCCATCAGATGTTGTTGCGTTCACATCATTATGGGTTATGTTTGTTGTCATAGAGTCTAGAGTTTAGTCAACCACGGTGTACTTTAATGTTTACAGAATCTTTACAGAAAGACATTTTAAAACAAGTGCAGACACTGATCTTTAAACATGGGGCTTAAATCCAATAATGACACTGCAAATCAATAATGTTATCAGGATTTAAATAACAGCTTATTAAATCACAGCTTTTGTTAAATCCAAACCTTGTGTCTACAAAAAAAAAAAACAAAAAAAACAGCAAAATTATATCTGCAGTTTCCATGGTGATTAATGCAGGATGTTTTAAAAGTTCTCAATAGGTCAGACATTTTAATAACTTATAAAAAAGACAGCTTTGTTCTTTTTTACCTGGGGTTTTATTCTTGCATTCTTGAAGTTTTCAGCAAGGTTATTGTTTTTAGATTTCATCATCTTGTATCTCTGTTTCCCTAGGCACTTCCTGCTCAAGACTGGAACAGGCACCACATCTCTCTTTACAACTCCTAATCCTGGATATACAATGGCAACTGGAACTGTTTATTCACCACCAGCCCGACCTTTGACCCGCAACACATTATCAAGAGGTGCATTCAAATTTAACAAGTCGCCGAAACGGTGTTCATGGAAATGCACCGCTCTCAGTGCCGTGGCTGTGGCCACCCTGCTGACTGTCCTGCTCTGCTACTGTATAGGTAACTTCATGTGATGTTTGTGTGTGTGTTGGTTCAGGTGTTCCCAAAATATCCATTTACTTAAGAAATTATGGTATCACTTTATTTTGATGGTCCCTTTGTTTAATTGAAGTTAATTTGCATGTACATGCTAACTTATTTATTATTAGAATATGCATAGACTATTAGGTTGGGGTTGGGGTTGGGGTTGGGGTTAGGGTTAGTCTAAGTTGACATGTACTTACAAAGTTTCTTATAGTCAGTGAAATCTGTTGAAGGAGTGGTATCAGCAGATATTAAACAGACAGTCTACTAATACTCAAATGAAAATTAATTGGCATGTTGTTGCAATGCAACTTTTGATCAACGAAATATGCTAAAGCAACCATCAAAATAAAGTCTTAGCAAAATCACATTTGCTGTTTGTTCAAACTACTTATTTAGCTGAGCTGAAACAACACAATGCTTGAGTTTTTTTTGGGGGGTGGGCAAGTTAATCGTTTTATGTTCAATCCACTTAAATTGTTAAAAACGGATAAGTTAACTTAATTCCTTTATGTTGTCCCAACACAAATCGATTGTGTGGAACCCAGCATTTTTTTTACAGTGTACCAGGGATGTAAATTATGTTTATGTACCAAATAATACTGAGGGAAAGTTTGTAGTCTGTATCTGGCCAAAATCATACTTAAGTGAAAATACAAAAAAGTGCATCTTTTAATTGGACTTAATTTAAAAATACTTTGAGGGTAAGGAAATGTTAAGGGTATATTCACTTTTGTGTGTGGGATCCATTTAAAGAGCAAAACGCTATGTGTTAACAAGAGTGTGTGTTAAATTAATGATGACTTAATGATGATAGTATTAGAATTAGGGATGTCAAACTCTGATCAAGGGCCTGCAAGGCTGTGCTGGACGAGTTAAAAAAAAACTCATGAAAAGGTTATTTGAACTAATTAATACTTTCATTAATTTAAAAATATAAAAAATATATAAACATTTCATTAAGATAAATGTAAACAGAAATAATATAAAACACATAAAAAAGAATTTTACTAAGTATAAAATAAAAATATATAAACATGCTTAAATACAATCATTCATTCATTTATCTATTTTCCTTCGTCTTAATCCCTTATTTATCAGCGGCCGCCACAGCGGAATGAACCGCTAACTATTCTGGCATATGTTTTATACAGCGATAGCCTACCAGCTAAAACCCAGCATGGGGAAACACCCATATCCTCTCACATTCACACACACACACTGATTCACTACAGTCAATTTAGTTAATCCAATTCACTTACACCGCATGTCTTTGGACTGTGGAGGAAACATACTTCTGATTATTACTTCGGATTCTGATTGAAATCAGATTCTGATTATTAATAGCAACCTGTTTATATATTCATCTATTATAAATTTCTGATCATAGTTAATACAGCCTGTATATAATGTTTATAGTACTTCCATCTGTAAATGTTACTACGGATGCTCCGATCAGGATTTTTGCATCTGAGTACCGATTCCTTGTCATTGTGATCAGCAAATACCGAGTACCGATTTTGATTCTTCAAGCTAAATATAACTTTGCCACTGCATAAGCACAATTACCCTTTAAGTATGAGATCTCGCCTTACCTAAGATAACAAATTAGGGATGTTGCATACACGTAATGGTCAGAAGCAGATTTACAAAAAAAAAAAGATAAAACTGATAAAAAAAATGAAAAATGGCCAACAATGTAATTTGGAAACATTGCTCATTGCATCAGTTCATGAGATCGGCCAGATTAGCGAGTTCCAATCGAGTCGTGATATGTGATTATCGGCCGATACCGATCTCCGGCCGATCGATCATTACCCATAGTTTTTCTATAATTGCACTTTATTACTTATACCTATATCCTGCACTTGCTGCACTCCTGGTTAGACCTAAACTGCATTTCCTTGCCTTGTACATGTGTAATGATAATAAAGTTTAAACTAATCTAATCCAAACATGAGCACCCGAAGAGAAAATCACGCAAATACGGGTAGAGCATGCAAACTCCACACAGAAAAGCCAACTGGACCAGCCAGGACTCGAACCAGTGCACTTCTTGCTGTGAGGTAACAGTACTAACCACTGAGCAACCGTGCTGATTAAATACGGTAATACAAACCAGTATTTCTATAAGGATAGTATATACAGTACCTACACTTTGAACATCATTATTTCTATGGTAAATCTAATAAAAAAATGGAAAATCATCCTGCTTGTGTGTGTGCGCTACAGCTTATGTGACCAAGAGGTACTCAGGTGTGAGCTGTTTTATTCAGCCTGCCCCCATAAGAGATAGCGAAATAGCTCATCAGGTGGAGTTTTTCTTCCACAACCTTCATCCGTGGCCAAAACACCTGGTGCTCTGCTCTAAATAGTCGCCATATCCCAGAGGACGTCACATACACACACATGTACTGTACTGGGAAAAAAAGACATCAATTTAGTGATTAATAACCGCAGTGAAGTAAAAGCAGACTTATTGTCCGCAGCGATCTATATTCACTCTGCCAGCCCTCACAAACTTTATAACCACTATTTCTTTTTTTTTTTTTGTATTCTCTCAGATTTCCTAACATTGTTTCCCCACTGTGAGTTATTTGCCGCAGTCGGAGGCTCCTCCTCCCCTGCTGAAGGCCTGTTAGAAACATTCATCCCTCCGAAGATCAAAACGGAGAGGAAGAGAGGTGTGTGAAGCGCTGCCTCCTCAGCAAGCTCCCTCGCTGTGAACTTTGAAGGAGACTTTTCCCAAGCTGTTTTCGCACACATCGAACGGTTAAAAAAAGAAAGAAAAAAAGGACTAGAAAGTGTTTGCCTCCGATTTAGCAGCATTGCATGAAGAACTGGATGTTTTGAAGAGAGAAAGAGAGAATGAGAGAAACTCCTGTGTTATATAACACAGGCAGGTTTTGATCTTGAGGCTCTTTTTTAATCACTGGAATCTGATTTCATTTTCTCTGTAATAAATGTTTTCAGTGACGAACTAAAGACTAATCTGGAGTATATTCAAAAACAGTTTGTGTCAAGGCTCCATGCGACAATAATTCAAAGAAAATATTTTCAAACAGCAAAAAAGACATCGCACAGTATTCAAAGCAGATTATAATGAGGGAGATGTTTTCTTTTTATATGCGCTGCGCTTGTGTCCGACATGTGCATAAAAGGAGAGCGCAAATCACCTTCCGGAATGGCTTTCAACAGCTTTTAAATTATATCGTTTTGCAAATGAGTGTGTCTCATGACATGATATGTGCTTGCTGTTCCGTTTCATGATCTTAATTGCCTTCTTTTGCAGCCATGCATGTACTTGGCCTAAACTGGAAGCTGAAGGATGTGGATAATCATGCCTTTGAGAATGGACGAGCCAAACCAGTGACGTTCCCGACCAACACTGTGACTGCAGTTTCTGCAGACGGTAAGTTTTCAAGGCCACAATCCATGACCTTTTAGTCAGAGAGCACTGCTTTTCTCCTGAAATGTGCTAGATGTTTCATATAGCGTGCAGTTATTTCATTCCAATAGCATATTCATTTGCAGAGCACTGTTTGCTTTTTTAGCTCATTGAATAGTAATAGACTTTTCTCTTTGAAAGAGTAAATATAAAATAAACTATGTTATAATGTGTGTACATTATTAATCAAGACATGCATCACAGACATATGAACTCACTATGAGACTATGGGTCTGTTTACAGCTTTTCACTTCATGCATTTTCTTTGCATTTCATTTACATTTGACCACATAAATGTGTCTCCGATAAACAGATATTAATCTGATCTTCAAGTCCTGCACTATATGCAAATTTACCTAGGTTATGTTACCTTAAGCTTGACATACATGCATTTATTTATTTATTTATTGCTAATGTAAGCTTTATGTCTTTTTTGGCAAACAAAATATTCCATATGTAGGCTACAGGAGGCTTTGCTCTTCACTTCTGGAATTTCACACATTACTGTCAATACAGATTAAATGAAACATCTATTTTTGTCATACAGATACATGCAGGGTATTATTCAAAACTATACAAGCAAACTGTAGGGTTTACATGAATTTGTATTCATGAAATATTTTACCTTTGTAAATGACAGAAATGCTATATTTTTCTATTATTTTTCCTCATTCACATAAACTTTACTGGTGTGTTCTGCATCTCTGTTGTCAATACCATTTGATATTGATTTAAAATTCATTATTTTTATAATTTAATGTTTAGTAACCGGTCAGAAATTCTGTAGAATGAAACAAAATAAATGAAAAAAAAAAAAAACCCATCTCAAACGGTCATCTGTCCTTGCCGTTGCATTTTGCATTATATGCATTGGATTTTTTTGCGTTGCGTTATATCTGATTATGTCGTTTAGCCTATAACATGCATTTATGTATG
>CAIGQZ010035043.1:16239391-16263252 GCA_903798205.1 Danio tinwini | reverse complement strand
ATTTTATTTTTTTACATTTTGGAGGGAGTAAAACTTAAAACTTAAAGTCAGAATTATTAGCCCCCCTGTTTATTTTTTTCCCCAATTTTTGTTTAACGGAGAGAAAACATTTTCAACACATTTCTGAACATAATAGTTTTAATAACTCATTTCTAATAATTGATTTATTTTATCTTTGCCATGATGACAGTACATAATATTTTACTAGATATTTTTCAGGACACTTCTATACAGCTTAAAGTGACATTTAAAGGCTTAACTGGGTTAATTAGGTTAACTAGGCAGGTTAGGGTAATTAGGCAAGTTATTGTATAATGATGGTTTGTTCTGTAGACAATCAAAAAAAAAAAAAGAGCTTAAAGGAGCTAATAATTTTGACGTTAAAATAGTTCTTAAAAAATTTAAAACTGCTTTTATTCTAGCCGGAATAAAACAAATAAGACTATCTCCAGAAGAAAAAATATTATCAGACATACTGTGAAAGTCTCCTTGCTCTGTTAAACATCATTTGGGAAATATTTGAAAAAGAAAGAAAAAAATTTTAAGGGGGGCTAATAATTCTGACTTCAACTGTATGCGGTTTCAACAACCACATTCATTGAGACCTGTCAAGTTTCATCTAGGATTTTTCACAGACCACCTTCTGAAGTGGCTGAGCGATCAGATTTATATCTGTCTCAAACATGTTTTGGAAGGTATTTACACCAGGCCTTTTCTTAATAGGATAATGTTGCTTTCCGATTAGAATAAATGGGTTAAGGTGTAAACAGGCCCCTATGAGAAACATTGTGAGATATAGTCACAATTATTAAAAAAAAGAAAAAAATATATATAAAAAGATATATGGGAAAATGACCGAGGTGAAAAACAATTATATTTCTTAAGCAAAACAAAATTTATAGGAACTGTCTTTTTCATTATGATATATTGTTTTTGGGTGACAAAATTTTGTTGCTTTGATGCATAAGAGAAGTTATCAAAAACAATGGCTATGAAACTAAATATAATCAGTAATTTAAACTAAAGTGTAAAAAATGTCTATTTCAGTTAAAAGAGAAATATATTGAAACTTTTTTAACAGATTAATATTCCTTTTATTTGCCTCCTATTAAAATGCACACATACAGTGATTGGTGAAATCTCTTCATAGTTGAATTTATATTTAAATGTGTAATGTTCCAACTATAATTGCAATTTTTTAATAAATAAATATTAGCAATATATTCACTGTTTTTAAGGCACCGCTATTTATTTTACACGCAAAGTCACAATACAAGAAACAATGCTGCAAATGAAAGATGTAAAAGTCACATTTTAAGATAGAAATTTACAATTACACAGAAAAAAAAATCTAATAGAGAGATATGAAGTATACATTACAACAGTGGTGTCCAAACTCGGACCTTCAACACACCTGCTTGGAAGTTTTAGCATACCTAGAAAGAGCTTGATTAGCTGGTTCAGGTGTGTTTAATGCAGGGCACTGGCCCTCCAGGACCGAGCTTGGGCACCCCTGCATTACAAGATATACTGTATTGGTCACTATGATTGGGGTTGCACTAATATTAGATGTACACTCACAAGTTGCAATTAAGTGATATAAAATCATGTTATTAGATATAAAGTAATAGGGTATATGCACAGCTAGTGTTTCTTCCCATGCCAATAAACTTTTACAGCATCAGTACAATCAGGTAAATAGACAGTTCACCAGAAGTGTTTGACCCAGGTTACTAAAAAAAAATCTAAAATTCTTCTGCATACCTCTGTATATACCCTATTATTGTGTGAAATAAATCAGCCACCATGACCTGCTACTCACATTGGTCCATTCTGACATGCATATCCATATCAGATTACGTTCGTTTATTACAATCCAATCAATTCCCAATGGATAAAATAAGCAAAAGGGATCACATAAGTCATTTATGGTTGACTTTAAAGTACTTCAGAGACACAAAAGTGACGGTATCTTTCACTTGAGGAGTGACAGTTTTCAAAGAATAGCACCCGCTGTGCTGGGTTTGTCCTAATTACCATGTTTAGAAAGCATCAGTTTGAATCAAGTCAATAAAGGACTATTTCCTCACTCTGAGTGCAAACCTGCCATGCTACAGTGTGTTCTTTTAATTGACTAACTGCCTTTTTCTGAAGTGCACTATAAAGATGTTTGTCAGTGTTTTATAAACTCGTCGGCTGTCATCTGAATGATCGCCTTTGGAGAGTATAAAAGAGCATGGCAAATGCCTACTGCAAGTTTTAGGGTAATGTTTGACATTTAGAGGCTCTCATCAGAAAATCATTCAAAAGATGATTTATCTGTGAACTTATAGAGAAGAATATTAAAAATTCTTTTGAAATCTTAGACTTGAAAGAAGAACAGTTTTTATCTAGGTCAGACGGGCCAGTGATTGTCAGATTTGACCAGGGTAAAACGAATCGGATTGAAAGGGAATAGAGTATTACTGGGTTTGCTTTGGCAACTAAACAAACATCAATACATCGAATATGCTCAGTACATGAGTACCCGACAATAAAGCAAACTATAATTTATATCTAATTTAATACATGTATGTCTTGAGGGTTGAGTCAAATGTATGTCATTCAAAAGTTAGGGATTGATAAGATAAATATGTTAGTAATGTGAAATTGTTAAATATTAATTATTTCTGTTACTATACACTGAATTTGGACAAAAGTATTCACCTTATTCTTTGAGTGGGTGCAGCCATTGGAATATTTTTGGCTCGAGACTTCCGGTCTCATTAATTTCCATTCATTTTTAGACGTTAAAAACAGCTCATTCTGCTGCTTGATGTTGAAAACTGATATTTTCTTATGATATTATTTTACTTGGTCTGTATAGTCATGCAAACACTTGTTTGTAGAGCGAGTAGTTTGACCATTTTCTGTTGTTTAGTATTCCTAGTCATTTCTCCCATAGGCGACTGAATCGGAAGTTCTAAAACAATCGCAAAAACAAGCGCACTTCCGCAGTGAAGAATAAGGTCAATAGTCTTTAAAATGCTTTTGTGACACTTTAAATGGGTGGTCCAGAGTGTATTTTAAAGGCTTAGTTGTGTTTATAAGATGCAAAGCAATGTTTGCTTATGCTTCATTTGTAAAAAAATATTTGTTCATATAGCTTACATTGATTATGAACATGAAAGCGACTGATATTTCCTAGTTCCTTCAAAAGCCCACCCTCAAGAGGTTCTGATTAGTCAGCTAACATAATGTGCTGTGATTCACGGATCAGCTCCACATCAGCAGGAAGTGTCACGCTTCTACTAGCATGCGCTTTGTTGTTGTGTAAATACTGTCAGTCAGTGTAACTGTTAGCTGTATCTGTTTGAACCTTAATCAGACAGACAATGGACACAGCTGAACCTCACGCCTGCTCTCTATAAGAAAACCTGACAAGTGTCTTTCATATATATTTGGGTTATAAGCATGTGTAAGTAATATGAAACGTTCACATATCTTTTGTGAGTTTGTTATTTGAGAAATAGGAACGGAAAGCATCTGCATAGAGAGACATTGCAGCGCTAGTGAAGATTGTGGGTGTTTACAGGGGTTTGATGGATAAATATGAATTTGTAGCTAAATTGTTAACTGTGCAAAACAGTATTTGCTGTTGTTTACATCTGTGTTACTTCCAACATACCATTAGCACTCGAAAATTTGCATGTAATAGATCAGTTTTATCAAATAAAAATACTTACAGGTTGTGGCTTACAATCCACAGCTTCTTCTATTATGATTGGCGCTGCTTCTTCTTTTTTAGCTGAATCCAGCACTGAACTGGGAGAGACTCTGGAAGCTGTCCTTTGTCAAATATATATATTTTTATAATTCTCTGTAACATAATTAAAATTAAATTGTAAGCACTTCTCTCTTTGTGTCATGTCCTTTGGAATCCCAAATACAGAAACAGATCAAGCTCTGTGGAAAATAGCAGTGTTTGGACAGCATTTTAGCTTTCTCTGCTATAACATTAAGCGCCTCTGGCTGTGCCCCTTCACTATGCAGGGTGTATGCGTGTAACCAGAAGGGTTTATGATCTCATTAACCTGTATGTACTTTTTTGTAGTCCCCAAACTTCGTTCATAGTAGGCTTTGCTAAGCTAACTCTGTAAAAGCCAATGTCTCCCTTTGCATTTAACTTTGAGCATACTACAAGAGATGCTGTTTATGTTCACGCATCTACATTACACATAGACTACAGTTTAAAATATGATATCCTAGTGGACCACCCCTTTAGTAAGTAAAATGTTCAGATAAGAACATATCATGTAATTATTTAGTTCGATTATAAATACCCTTCTATCATTTTTGATTAATTTTATGTGCCCTTGCTGAAAAAATAATACTGAGCAACAAACCAAACTTAAAATATTTTATGACATGCTGCCTTAAAAGTATTTGGATGTGTCTGTTGGCAGGAAGGGTAGGAGTGATGCTGCAGTATAACTCCACATTGGACACAGGGCAGGTGGAGTTGGGTCAGCAAGTAGCACATGCCATTCCTCCAGGAGTTTTCTGGAGATCCAGGCTTATCATCGAACAACCGCACTTCCTCAAGTTTAATATTTCCATTCAGAAAAACGCCCTGATCGGAGTCTATGGGAGGAGGGGGCTTCCACCTTCACACACCCAGGTAATACAAGATCAAAGTTTCAGTTAAGTCAGAAGTGACTAGATTTTGTTATTTAATTAGTTATTTAAATTACTTTTTTTAATGAAATACACATTATTCAGAGACATGCATCTTCCAATGTTGGGCACATTGGCCTTTTTTCATAAAATGTTTTTTAACTAAGGTAATTTTTCTAATGTAAAGAAAACATCCAAAAAAGACTTCAAGTATTTATTTTGTCACACTTTGTCAATTTTTTGTCTGTACATTTCAATTACAATACATATATTTATATATTTCTCTCCAATTTGTTTTCTTCTATATATTGAGCCATAAATCTTCACTTCAGCAGCTTATACATACAGGAAACTTTGCAATCAAACTTTTATTCATAATAAATTAATTAAGGTTTTTATGGAGGGATATATTCATACATAAAATACCTAATCATATGTAACATTTGTAATGTAATTTTGTTGACTCTTTCCAGTATTTTCAGAATAACTGAATTAAAAAATTAGATTCCCATAGTCCCCTCTGTGAAGACATTTGTCTCTGGTGTTAACAAAAATAAAATATGAATTCTGAACTAGACTTCATTCAGTGTTCAGATTTTTATGCTACATTGGCTATAGAAAATCATCATAGCCTTTTGAAACACTTACTCTATTTGTCATACAGCCTGAAATGAAATCACATTCTAAATAACTTCCCCAGCCTTTGAAATGTTTATGTAGCCTTCTCATTCCCTGTGCCTTTCTAAAACTTTGTCCCAAAGGTCTTTTTAAAGCAGGGTGTACTGTGATTACAGGTATAGATTTTCAGAGGGTATGATCATTTTCTATAGCCACTGTATATAGGAATGTCTTCGAGTAAGTGCATATGTCATTAAACAGTGCCTCATTTGCACATTGAAACATTTAAAAACATTTAGAAATCTTGGTATTAGGTATATGCAGAGCTAATGCTTCTTCACATAGCAATAAACTTCTGGTAAACGGTTAATGTGACTTTTTTCAATTTTATAGGGTTCCTTTTACAGCATCGCTGTTGTAATGTAAATAAAATATAATCAGTTAACAAGACTTCAGCATTCATTTAGTTGTTCAAGCATAAAACGAGATGAAAAGCCGTTTACACAACATCCGTCAGGATCAACAGTCTAGCACATAAACTCCATTGAAAATACTGGGGTAAAATAAATGTTCATATTTTAAAGACATGGCATGGAAAAATGTAATTTAATGCAGTGATTTTTGTACATTCTGAGACCCACCTTATATTGTATATCAATCAGTGACGATTGTTGATTTTTAAAGAAAACATACCTTAAAGGGGAAACAAACTCGATTAATTTAACCATTTAGCAGAAAACAGCCTGTTTTAATATAGCTTTTAGACCTTGGGTGCCGCCATCTTGGAATATCGCTGTGTTTCAGCTAAATATCAGCTAAACAGATACAGTGGAAGTAAAGGAGTGAACGCGGAGACTGGAAAACGTAATTTAACCCAATGCGTGAAGTTGTGGGCATGGAGCTGCTGCAAATACAAGCATTAGATGTGTGTCTAATATAAAAGTATATATATTTATTCTATTTTTCTTTTTTTTCTCCTTTAATTACCGATCATTTGATGTGCTTTGCTCCACTCTCTGTATTACGCTGCCTGACTGCCTGTCTGGGTTTTGAACATGATTGTAATGGACTAAACATGGAGACTGGACAGCCTATTTTAACCCAATGCATGAATTTGGTGCAACTACAACAAACACAAGCATTTAAGTGTCTTAAGTTGTGTATTTTTCTTTTGTTAATACCTTTCGTTTAATGCGCTTTGGTCCACTCTCTCATGCTGCTACAGCGCTGCCTGCCGAGGGAAAAAAAGAAAAATAGAATAAATATATATACTTTTATATTAGACACACATCTGATGCTTGTATTTGCAGCAGCTCCACGCCCACAACTTCACTCATTGGGTTAAATTACGCTTTCCAGTCTCCGCGTTCACTCCTTTACTTCCACTGTATCTGTTCAGCTGATAGAGCGGAACCAACCCTGTGACGTCAGACACATCGATATTCCAAGATGGTGGCGCCCTAAGTCTAAAAGCTATGGTAAAACAGGCTGTTTTCTGCTAAATGCTTACATTAATCGAGTTTGTTTAATATATTTTCATTAAAGTGGAATTCAATGTACAAAATAAGGTAAACTTGACTGAGTGCTTAATTTCCTCCTTAAACGGACCGATTTTGTAACGGCATACAGTTCACCGAAAGCGTTTAATCCAGGCTACTAAAAAAAGAAAAGTTTTTCTGCATACTTCTGCATATACGCAATTATTGTGTGAAATAAATCAACCACCATGACCTGCTACTTACATTGGTCCATTCTGACATGCATATCCATATTATATAACGGCAGTTTTTCACAATCCAATCATTTAATGATAATTTTCTATAGCCACTGTATATAGAAATGTCTTAGAGTAAGTGCATATGTCATTAAACATTACCTCATTTGCACATTGAAACATTTTTAAAACATTTTAGAAATCTTGTAATGCATACTGTAAAAATTATATTCAATATGTAAGGGAAGTTTGTTGAAAAGTGATTGATAACTATTTTTTCAACCTATTCACTTCCAGTGCTTTAATCATCCAAAATGAATTGACTTAACTATCTTGGTTTTATTAAATCACAGCTACATCTGTAGTCTGTAAAGTATTGGCAAAGTATAAAACAAGACATGGAGGAATTAGCCGTCAAAGGTTGTTCAACAAATCCTACTTTAATCATAACAAAACTACTCCAACAGAAAGACAGATCTTCTCTCTGTCTCAGTGATTGGCTGGGTGTTTAAAACTCACAGCTGTCAATAAAAGCAGCATCTTTCGTAAGTGCTGAGGAAAACTGTCCAACTTATTGTAGATGTTCAATCAATGTGTCCCCAAAGCCATCACAATAAACTAAAGCAAGCTTATTGAGTGCTGCTTCCAATTTGCCATGTGTCTCCTTATTGCTTTTTTGCAGCTGACCAGTTGGAAATCAATTGAAGAAACTTTAATTTGGAGTCTCGAGTTAGTAGATCTATCTATTTAAATACTCTGTTTGAAATACGGAAAGTTCTGCTGGATAACACACTCCTCGACGCAAGACATCTTTAAAAGATTTCAGGATGATATTTTAAAGCCAGACAGGTTAATGGCAGCTTAAATGTCATGGTGTCTGGATATTACATTTGCCTTTTATTTGGTTGTAATGCATCTGGTAACAGCTGAACAATGGCGAATGTCAAATGTAATTCTGCTTTGTTTCAGTATGACTTTGTGGAGCTTCTGGATGGCAGTAGGCTCATCTCGCGAGAGCGTGTTCAATTGGATCCGGAGCTCAGGGACCGACTGGAGATACCGGTCAGCGTTCAGCAGGCAGGCTTTATTCAGTACCTGCACACCGGTGTGTGGCACCTGGCCTTTTACAATGATGGGCGCACTGTAGAGCCTGTCTCATACAATACCATAGTACTAGGTGAGTTAGTGCATGTAATAAAACCATGCGATTGAGTGCAAACGCATTTGTCTTTGTTTATGCACTTGGTTATGTTATGTTTACAGCTTATTTCTACACCACTGCTGAAAATGTAATTTTGTGCCCAACATTATGTAATGTGACGCTTGACAGAGCAATTGGGCCAGTGTAACAAGCTTTTACAGGCGCCTTCAGATGGCCTTTTTATTTATATATTTCTGCCTTGCACCCAAGTGCCTGAGATAGCACAGCAGTGATAATGAGGCGTGCAGAAGCATGCCCTGAGTTGTTGGCTAATCAATAAGTTTGATTCTGCTGCTATCTCTTTCTGTCAGGCCAGGAAATATGGAGGCCAAAAGACTAAATCTCTAAGCCCTGTGCTGCTGAGCTGTTTGTTTGTTTTTTTTCGGTCTTCAAATATAAATTTATTTTGTGTGTTACGTGGTCATGAGCTGGAGGATCTGCTTTTATTTAGAGCAAAGGAAAGCACTGGCCTTTTCAATTATTTATACAATTATTTATTAACTGGGAATTCAGTAGGCAACTTCCAAAGAGACTGCTTGTAATGCTTGATTTAAAGACACTCCAGTGGTGTTTTTACTCCTGTTTTTCTTGGCTTGTTAGAACACAAACACGAGGCTGTGTAAAAATGCAGTTTATATGCGATGGATAAATTGTAATTTTACTGTGTGATCTTCTTTGTGCAGAGTCAGTGATGGAATGCCCACACAATTGCTATGGCAATGGAGAATGTGTCTCAGGCACGTGTAATTGCTTCCCAGGATTCCTTGGGCCATATTGCTCAAGAGGTATGTAAAAAAAAAAAGAAAGAGAGATAATTTTGCTTAATGAAAAATTTGTTCTGGGGCTGTTAATGGTTTTCTTTATGACAGTTAAGCACAGAGCACATTAAGTCTTGTAATTGTCATAGCTGAAAACAATCTGTCGGTCACTTAATTAGGTACACTTGTTCATTTGCTTATTTACGCACATATGGAATCAACCAATCACATGGCAGCAACTCAGTCCATAAAACATGTAGACCTGGGCTATACCTTATAGACCCTTTTCACTAGGGATTAGGTTTTTAGTCCTCAAGTCTGAGTAATTTGATTTTGAGTATCTACCGATAGCGAAATCTGATCTGATACTGCTATAATAAAAAAAATAAAGAGCAAAAAAACAGACCCAGGACGTTCATTATTTTTTATTTAGTTCACCTTATTTTAACATTCAACAACTCTGTTAACACTTCTGTAGGTAGCTTGAACAATCAAGTAATAAATAACATAAATTCTTTACTTTTGGACTTTAGTGCAACAGTATATATACAAAATTCTAATATAAAAACAAAGAGCACCTCAACAAAAAATATCCAACAGGCAATCACAAATTTACATATCTCACAGTTTGCCATGGCAATGTTGTCGTCATCAACTTTAAAATACGACCAGACCGCAGACATACTCGCGCTTTCTGCTTCAAGCTGCTTCCGTGTTCTACATTGCTGGCATTTAACCAATAGTGTCTCTGCAACCAAGTGATGTCATGCCGCACGCATTGCTGTTACTGTTTTAAGTCAAGAAAGAGGTCTAATTCTATGCCGTGAACTCTGTTGCACGTGATCATAAGGTAATGTCTGAAACCATGTGATCGGGCCCAATTTCCGATCACGTGATCTGGACATCCCCACTTTTCACATTTCTGGGTTTTCAGCAGCCGTCATCATAGTTGGGTAAACTTAGAGCGCAGTGAATTGGAGAGTGAACCTTGAAACAGATGAGCTACAGCAGCAGACCAGCGAGAAAAAGAGTGAGACGAGAAAAAGTCTTATTAAAATTTGAGAAATTGGAAAAAGATTGCTAACATTTTGATGGTGTGGTCAGTATTTGCCATAAACTACATGAAATCTCAGAGCCATCCTGCATTTTATAAACAATAAAATGATATGAGAATCATTTTCTCTTGCACACTTTGGGCCTCTTCAAATGAAATGAGCATCACTACACTCTTGTTGCTGACCATGTCCATCTTTTACCACGGTGAACCAATCTTATGATTGTTGCTTCCAGCAGAGTAATGTGTCACATCACAGCTCAAATCATCTCAATCTGGCTTCTTGAGCATGACATTTACTTCACTACACACAAATGGTTCCACAGTCACCAGATCTCAATCCAATAGACCACCTTTGGGATGTGGTGGAACGGGAGATTCACATCGTGGATGTGCAGTCAACAAATGTGTGATGCTATCATTTCAAAATGGACTAAAATCTCAGAGGAATGTCTACACCACTTTATTGAATCTATGCTATGGAGAATTATAAGGCAGCTTCGAATATAAAAAGGGGGTCTATATTTGTAAAGTTTTTTCATGTGCTCAATTCAATTTCACGACAGTTAAGCACATTAACACTATAATTGTAATTACTGGAAAAATAATTAATTAAAATGCATATATTCAACATTACTCTTGTACTGTTTTTAATTTGCATGCTAACTTTAAAATAAAACAACTGTGTCCGGAAAGGATGACTTCCATTACTACATTATAATAATGAGAATCTAATGAGAATCATGATTGAGATTAATGAAATTGCACAACTCAAATTGTCTTGGGTATGTTTTTTTTTTTTTTTTGTGAGATTCTCTCATCCGTGATCTACCTTCATCCATCTAGCTTTAATCTTTTTTTTCCCTCTCTTACTATTAGCGGCATGTCCAGTGCTGTGCAGCGGGAATGGTCAATACAACGGCGGTCGCTGTCAGTGTTACAGCGGTTGGAAAGGGATCGAATGTGATGTGCCCAGCGGTCAGTGTATGGATGCCCAGTGTGGGGGTCATGGAATGTGTGTTTCAGGATCCTGCATATGTAACCCTGGCTTCAGAGGTGACAACTGCGACCAAGGTAACTGGACAGTTTTCAGTAGCTATGCAAAGAAACTCCAACACATGTAGTTCATTGTAGTGAAGGAGGGCGCTTTTTCAACACCAGCGCGCAGCTAATTACATGGATGAGTGTGCTGACTTAAAGACTGGTTTTTGTTGTGATAAATTAGCCACACCATTTAGCAGCATCCACTGACTGAAATGGATTCTACATATGGGATTGAGATAAGGCAGACAGCCAAGAAAATACCCCTTGTGTGCACACAAAATATTTCCTGTCTTGTGATTCTTCTCCTCCCGCTGTCTCTGGGTAAAACCAATTGAGTCTATCGATCCACATTCAATAGGCTTTGGAATGAACTCTTTAGATGTCTATGTTCGGGTCACTTGACCAATGTTATAATTGTCATTGAACTGAATAAGTAACCTTGAGGTCAGGAAGAGAAAGAATGACCCATGAAACACTTGAAAAGAGAGACTTGCCGAATAGATTTTTAAAAGCATATTTTTCTTATTCTACACTTAATAAAAAGTTGCACAAAATAACAAACACTGTGAAAAAGATTCTTGATTTTAACCAATTTACAATCAATGCTGTAGCTGGAGTGGTCATATCAAATTGATTGGCAATTAAAACCTACAAATACTTTTGACGAGTGCACTTTGTTAGTATCTCGATGTGAGTTTTTAAAAACTGCATAAGGCTTTTCATCAATAATTGGTTTTAACGTGGCTTAAAGTAATAGGCATCCAAAAATAAAATTTGGTCCCCATTTACTCAACTTCATGTCATTGCTTTTTTCCCTAAAGATAAAAAAAGTTAATTTATTTTCTGTCCTTGATGGACTGCAAGTCCAAAAAAAAAGCCACCACCTGTATTTAACTTCGCAAATAGGCATAAGTCTCCCAGTATATCGCATGGTTCAGTACATTTCAGATGGTAACAAGTTACTGTATTTAACCATTACTGATGTAGAGCATAGCTTCTTATTTCTTAAACAACCATGTCAGAAGACACATCCTGTGGTCATAGAAAAGATTGACCTCTGGTCAAATTATTGGCATGCATCAAGCTGAGAAAACATCTAAGAAGATTTCTAAAACTACTTTAATTATAGTAAGAACTGTCCAATGCATTTTTAAAAAAACTGAAAGGATAGTGGTGAAAACCATCTTTTAGGAAGAAATGTGGTCAGGAAAAAAAATATTGAATCATCAAGATCAGTAAACATTCAAGAACATCAATCAAATACAGCAAAAAAACACTGTTATGTTTAATAATGAAAGTAAGAGAAGTGGTCCCCAACCTTTTTATCACCGTGGACCGGTCAACACTTGACAATTTTACCCCGGCCCAGGGGGGTGGGTGTATGTAGATGTGTGTATGTATGTAGGTAACCATAAACCATTTTTTCAGGATGACAAGCTGACAACACATTGCTGCAACTCTGATTCAAGTTTTATTGATGAAGAAAATAAAAAAGCACTGCTGTGCTAACGTTACTGAAATTTGTATATTCCATACAAAACATGCAGCTGATAGGTCATTTCTTGTCATGTGACTCACGGTGTGTGGTAGCGGCATTCGGAAGATGTTTTCAACTGGGTGTGCCTCCATTAAGAAATAATGAACTTGTGTACGGAAAAGATGCAATAACAGCCACGGTCATTTGCAATCTCCAGCAGTTGATTTTCTTGCACACACAGACATGCTGGATTCATCTGATTTGTTGACAATTGCGTTGCGGATCCTTTCGGCAGTTCATGAGTCCTTCACTGGGGCTTTTCCCCTTCATTAAGAATCATTTCAAAGATGTCTGTTTCTTACTCATTTTGCTGCTTGTGGATTAAACTTTGGTACTCAAGTCACAGAGATGTAACCGAGAGAGTACAGTCATTTTTCAAAATAAAAGATTTTTCAAATAAATGATCGTTCAGACTGAGATAATAAATAGTTAATCATTTTTTTGTGGCCTGGTACCAATTGATCCATGGACCGGTACCAGTCCACGGCTTGGGGGTTGAGGACCACTGATGTACAGTATACATGCACAATGCGAAGAGAGCTCAAGCGAGATCTGTGTAACCTTAAGAAAGTCATGTGGTCTGACTAGAGATCTGTGTAACCTTAAGAAGGTCATGTGGTCCCTGAGTCCAGATTTACCCTGTTCTAGTGACGTGCATCAGGGTAAGAAGAGAGGCAAAGGAATGATGTACCCTTGTGCCTAAGATACAAGCTTGTGGAGGCAGTGCTGTGATCTGGGGATGATGCAGTTGATCATGGTCTGAGATCAGCAATGTTACTTGCCCAAAGAATGAGGTCAGCTGACAACCGGTACACTGAAGACCAGGTTATTCCATCAATGCTTTTTTTTTTCAGATAGCACGGGCATATTCCAAGATGACAATTCCAGGATTTATCAGGTTGAAATTGTGAAAGAGTTGTTTAGGGAGCATTAGACATTGTTTAACACATGGCCACTAGAGAGTTCAGACCCTATTGAGAATCTTTGAAATGTGCTAGAGAAGACTTTTCACAGTGGTCTGATCATCAGTATGCAATTTTGGGAAGGAATATATGTTGTGAGCATACTGAAATGATGCTACAGTAAATGCTGTAAACAAAGTAAAGGCAGTCCAACTAAATATTAGAGTGTGTGATTTTTTTTTGAGAAGGGCAGTGTATGAGAATGACTAGTCCAGTGTTATTTTAGACTCCACTGTCTTTCATTTTATGCTTGGTGACAGAATTTCCAGACTCTAGCAATGAGGAAGCGTGTTTATAACACCTACAGGGACACACAGACAAGATAGTTGTTAAATTCCCCAAAATTGCAAGCGTAAAATTAAATTAGTACCTCTGTCCCTGTCTCAGAACTGTACATCATGCTTGCTAAGGCTGTAATTTATGGTCCTGGAATAAAATCTGGACCCTTGAGCGATAGTAAAAAAAATGACAAATGTGATCAGTGAAGTCATCTTTCAACTTGTTCCCTATATCTGCATGGGCTTATTTTTGGGGAAAGCCAAATAATACATTCAACCCTCATATTCTTTTGCCAACTGTAAAACACGAGGATGGATTTGTATGTACTTTCTCCTCATGGGCAACATGTGGTCCCATAATTGCACTGCTTGATCATAGAGCTGCAAGAACAGGAAGCAATTTTACTGGGGCAGATATATAAATATCCCATGGTGCAAACACTGTTCCAATATTTCATGATGGTAATACCTCAAATCTAAGAATGGGTACTTGAATAGCAGCAGGAAGCTAAAATGAACCATTGATTCTTTGCAAGACTTGTTGGAGTGCAGTTTTGTAACTTTCAAAGAAATAGAGTCTTTTTTTGTGTGGACATTATTACCATTATGACAAGATACACAAGAACACAGAGGTGTATGTATTAATGACAGTTTAAAAAATAAGGTATTGTTAAGTTTTAATTAATAAAACATTGCATATAGATATAGTACAATTAGATAGAAAAAGTCACAGAAAAACATTGAAAGCCTTGTTTTTTCCACAGTGGACTGTGTGGACCCATCCTGTTCGGGCCATGGCTCGTGTCTCCATGGTCAGTGCCACTGTACCTCAGGCTGGACTGGATCCAACTGTGAGACGCAGCTCTCTTTGTGCCCAGAACACTGCTCTGGCCACGGCTCATTCCAGACTGAAACCAGCACCTGCATCTGTGAAGCCAACTGGACCGGTCCCGACTGCTCCTCAGGTGCCATTCATTCATCCACCACAACACCAGGCATGGCATGATTTGTAATGTGATTTTATTTAGAATTAACCAATTGGTAAACTCCACCATTTTAGTTGCTGCTGATAATTAAGACAAACAAACAAATCTTACAATGATAGCTGTATGCGTGAAAACATCCATACAGAAGGGCAGCCAATTACAGAGGAGCAGTCAAGTGGAAATTATAAAAAAATGTTTATATGATGGACATTAATTTGCAAATAAGGGTTTGCTTATCACAATTCAATCTGGAGAAGCCTCACGTTATGGTTATAATGACTGCAGGTAAATATAGTAAGATTAAGTTCATTTACATTTAAGCAGTTTAAAGCTGCAGTCACACTAGAGTTTGTGCGTGCGAAATTCTGTCGCACGGCACTGCAAAAAGGGGCGGGATTAAACAAGATGAATAGACATAAAAGCGAGCGGTTGGTCCATGTTTTAAATTACTGTCCAGAGAGGTCATGTTTTGATGCTCGATTGGTATCATGCAGTCAAGTGATGCAATTTCGCAGGTCAGAGTTCACCAAGCTTGAACTTTGCACTGCAGGGAACTGCGAAACTTGAAGCATGACCCTGCGTTTCCGGTCTGACGCATTCACGTGCATATGAATGGAAGTCTATAGGGAGAAAAGTCCAGTGTGACCGTAGCTTTATGTAGAGATGGGCATGAGCTAATTAATGTGAGTGCTACCCATCTTACCCATGGCAGAGACTGTGTTATTACACAATAATTGCTTTTAATTACTTTAGACTTCAGCAGAGGTAAAAACATTGTTGCTTTGAGTTACCTTCCTTGTTATCCTTTTTAATCATTTGGATATTTCTGGCCCGTTTCCACTGAGTGGTACAGTATGGTACGGTATGGGTCAGTACGGGTCACCTTTATGAGGCTTGCATTTCCACTGCTAAAAGGGTGCCACTGGTACTCTTTTGGTGGGCGTGGTGTACGACAGAAAGTTTCAGTCGACGTCATTCTTGCTCAAGAAAATGTCAAAATTAAAGCTGTACAGGTCACTCACATATCGTATGAGAAGCATTTCTCACAAAACAGATGCTTTATATACTTTCGACATAAATACTTGTGTAAAAATGTTCATTACTAACCTTTCCATGGACTTGATTTGATTATAACTGCTTATCAATGATAGTGCATAATAGCCTATTGTAACGTCTGAAATTATATAAAATAAATAAATGCAACATATTTGAACACATTCAGACCATTACAGTCTTCGATATGTTACCAATTACAGATAAACTACACACAGCATAGATTTAGTCCTCATTTGGGTTTAAAAACGACACACAGCATATAGCCCACAGTCAGTGCAAACCTCTCATCTGTATCTTTAATCTTTATTAGCACATGTAACCTCTTGTTAGAAAGTAATTCCATCATTCCTAGTTCATAATAGTCCAAAAGGCGATGATAATAGTTAAACATGGCAGTTTGTTCATGTTTTAGCTTGCTGAAACAATGATTTGCTTCTTTATTTTTCCGGCTTCTCCTTTGTTTTTTTATGCGTCACTCTTGTGTTTGTCTAAAGCACTTCAGTAATCACATGCACATTATTGTCAGGTCAAGAAGTTTGTTATTTCAAATATAGATGTGCGGTGAACACATGTGAGAAAGCGAATTCGCTCGTGCTTTAGACGATTTTGTAAAAAACTACGGCACAGGGTAGATTCTGTTCTTCTTCTTAGCTTTGTGGCTGTTCATCAAGACGATTATTGTTTGAGCTCGGTCAACCAATAGTAATATATGTATATGTTATTACAGTGTAATGTCTCGGCTGTTTTTTTA
The DNA here is from genome assembly GCA_903798205.1 of Danio tinwini. Classification (NCBI taxonomy): domain Eukaryota; kingdom Metazoa; phylum Chordata; class Actinopteri; order Cypriniformes; family Danionidae; genus Danio; species Danio tinwini. Next base: position 16,246,637 of record CAIGQZ010035043.1, on the reverse strand, counting down.
AAATGGTGGCTCTTTTGTTTTCATTCTTCTGGCTTGTTGCAGAAGCGAGTGTAAATCAAGCGTTCAGTTGCGTGTCTTGCTCTGCCTTTTGGTACTCTTTTGTTGTGCTAGGTACCCTTTGCAAATGGTACCCAAAAATGATACAGTACGGTTTACTGTTAGGTACCTTTTGACAGTGCAGACGACAATAAAAGCATACCGAACCGAACCGTACCATACCGTACTGTATCGTACCTTACCATACCACACCACTCAGTGGAAACGGGCCATTTGATATCTTGTCTTTAGGTGGTTACGAAATTAAAATAGTGTCCATTCTCATCCCCTTGGGGCACTGAAATCAGCGTTAGAAGTACCCTAGATGCATTGTTTTACCATTTTTGTATCATAAACACAATCCAACCTATGAGAGCTTCAGATATTGCAATGTTTCTCTATGGAGCTGATACCAAAATCCTGTGCAAATGAGGTCCAACTGCCATTATCTCGTCTGCATTCAAGGGGAGGGGCTTACCAAGAGCTCATCCAGGAAGCTTTTTGGAAATCTTGTGTTTGTATCCTGGGTTAAATTTAATGTTGAAATTACAGCATTGACACACTGTGCTGTAGGTCATTACATTATTACTATATGAAATGGTTGGAGGCGGCATGGTGGCTCAGTGGTTAGCACTGTCACCTCACAGCAAGAAGGTTGCTGATTCGAGCCCTGACCGGGTCAGTTGGCATTTCTTTGTGGAGTTTGCATGTTCTCTCCATGTGATCCAGTTTTTCTCCACAGCCCAAAGACATGCGGTATAGGGGATTTGAATAAGCTAAATTGACCGTAGTGTATGTGTGTGAATGTAAGAATGTGTATGGGTGTTTCCCAGTGCTGAGTTGCAGCTGGAAAAACATCCGTTGTGTAAAACATATACCGGATAAGTTCGCATTTCATTCTGCTGTGGCGACCCCTGATAAATAAAGGGACTAAGCCTAAAGAAAATGAATGAATGAATGAAATGGTTATACTGAATCATTAAACAATTGTGAGTCAGTTCTTCAGCCCACATTTAAACCAAATTAATGTTTGTTTCTAGTTTGCTTAGCCTGTTGTGAGTAACTTTTCAATCATGTCAGCATTTCCTGTGGCCATGCTGCACGTACTGCACGCTAATCTTACACAAGGAGCTGCAACTTCCATATGTTACATTCCCTTGGTGATGCCTGTAAGTAATTGGTGAAAAGAGAAAGAAATGCGACTGCAAGGTTGTTTCTTCAGAGAATGTTGTGGGAATTATGCCATCATAAGTGCATGTGGTTTTGGAGTATGGGAATTTGTGTGATGCAAATGTGAAAAGAACAATAAATGTGCCACTGCAGTCATCTTAAAGTGTTATAGTAGAACAGAAATCATCACAGATTCAGTTTAATGTGCCTGACTCCTAAAATAGGCAAAGAAATCCCAATCTAAAGTAAATAAAGTGCTTTTTCTTTTTATATTTTTGAAAGAGGTACATTTATTTGGTCAAATCTAGAGCTAACATTGCAATATTATGCAATATTTTTGCAATTTGAAATAGTTGTTTTTGACTTACTTAATTTAATTTTTTTAATTATTTAAACATTTTTTAGTGAAATTTTCTGCATCATTACTCCAGTCTTTAATGCCATGTGATTCTTTAGAAATGTTTTAATATTCTGATTTAGTGACATTTTATTCATATCAATGTTGAGAACATTTTAACGGTTGCTTAATATTTGTCAATGGGGTATATGCACACAGACTTTTAATTTCAGTCAGCCAGGCACAGGGCTTTTGGTTAATTGTCATCCCATACAAAATCGCTGCATTTAAGATCTGATTTCTTTAAAAGAACAGCAATCAGTACTGCCTGGCTTAGATATGATATAGAGTGTGTATCAGACTCAACAAGAGGCACTGCATTAAATTATATTTTTTTTACATTACATTTTACACCAATATTTTCAATGAAATTTCTGTGCTAGCCTGCTGCTAATGACAGTGCTTGCGTTTAAGCAGTCTTTTGTCTCTTTTTACGCTTTAACAACCAACCGGTAGCTTAAATCTATTTACAGGGTGTCCATGAGGTCTTAAAACGTCTTAAAATGTCTTAAATTTCAAAAAGCAAGGCCTTAAAAGTCTTATATTCAATTAAATATTGTGTTGTAGGTCTTAAATCATTTTAAACAGGTCTTAATTTCCCTATGTCCAAGTAAAGCTACCCAATCAGATCCACACAGTCACCAATAGTCCTCAAAACTTTTTTTAATATTTGTTTTTATTACAAAGAGATACACAACAGCTGTTAGACATTGTTACAGCTAATTCTCCTAATTAAATTGCCTAAGCAGTGAAAAAACTAAAGCAACACATACCTTTACGTGATCTTCCATTAATACACAACTATTTACAAAAGTAACCCATTAGAAAAAAAATCATTAGTGTTTAGCCCTGTTTAAGTCTAAAATTGAATTCATAATGGTCTTAAAAGGGTCTTAAAAGTCTTAAATTTGACCTAAAGAAACTAGCAGAAACCCTGATTGAACAGATTATAACGGAATTACATTACAACATCGATGATGTAAAAGGAACCTTATGAATTGGAAATCACATTAAGCTTTCACAGGAAGTTTATCATTTGCTTGAAAACACTAGCTGTGCATATAGTCCATTGAATAGAAAACAGCATTTATATATATAAAAAAAGCCTTTTAAATGTCTTGTCATTTTGATCACTTCAATGCATCCTTGTTAAATAGAAAATCTTATTGACTTCAAGCTTTTGAATGGTCCATTGGTGTACATTTATATTCTTGTGCAAACACATTTTGTGGAAATTTTGGCTTCCACCTAATTTCGATTTTTTTATTACTTCTATTACACAACATTCATTACTATTGAGATATTCAGCTAAGCAGCTTTATTTCAGCATTCAGATTTGTTTGAATATAAAAGCAGTTCATTACTTGCTTCATGAGAGTTTACGAGTTTAGCGTCAGACCACTTCAAGCCGCAGCTCCGGCCATGGGAGCAATGGGAGTCCACTTGCTTGCACAGTTGGGGTTTTGTCTCTTCATTACCTCCACTGTTCCACCTCAATTAAATAAACTTTAATTAACGGGTGTACGGCGTGGATCGACCAGCCTCCCGCTGGAATCTGGAAGTGGTAAAAACAGATAAACACCTTGCCGCTAATGAAAAATTGATTACATCGACTACTGTGGAAAAAGAAGGCTGTTAAAAAAAAAGATTGAATGAATCAACCACCCCTTCACCCTTTTAGAGCAATTTAATATTCCAGAGAGCCAGCACAACCTAATCAGACCTTCCAAGGTCTTGCAATTGAGGAAAAAAACCCTCCTCTGAGAGGGACAGAGAAAGGTCCCTCCTGTACAAACATCAGAGACTCTTTACTTACATTTTGCTCAATTTGACGTTTTATCCGTTATTTATTTGTCAGAAGGACTTTCTTCCTGCTCTAAAAAGTTGCTTGACAAAGAAATGGCTTAATGGAAGACCAATTCCGATCTTGCCTGAAAGGTTGCCTTGGGCAGCCGTGGAAAACTTTGAAAAAGTCACCGGTGTAATTTCTCTGCAATGATAAATTGGCTCCAAGCATGGCCTTATAAAATCAAAATTGCCCCAAGCAGTGTTATTTGGTGGATTTTTAGGAGTCATTGCGGTGATAGTTCTAAGGACATAATGATTCGGAGAAATGAAGGTGGATGGGGCCAAGCCAGGTCTAAGTTGCACTTGTTATCTAGCAACTCTAGATGCCTGATTTCAGCCTTGAACACAGCTCTCTACTGATAGCTCAAGATACACAATACCTGAATTGTATGACTTTTGTTTACACCTTTTTCAAATGCAACACATGTAGACAATGGAGACACGTTACTGTTTACAGCTGGTGGTAATCAGTGTTTTTCCAATGTTTTTCCACACTGATATATTTGATGTGGATAGAACAGCAGCTTTTGTTTTCAGCTTTCTACAAAACTGTGCTAGACAATCTGGGTGTTCAAATCAGTATTTATGAGATATTATTTTTACCTGTTAACCAATTTTTTTTTTATTTCATACAGCATAAATAGTATAGATCTTGCTTTGCTAGCATGATTCAACAACATTTTCCTTTAAGTTTAAGAATTTCTTTGATCACTTGTGATCAAGTGTGCTTTTGACTACCACCAAATGTAGTAAAAAGTAGAAAAAGCTTTGTTTAGATATTTTGTTATTTTTGTGATTAGATTAGCAAATCACATCTTAACATCATATGCGCTTGTAAGACTTCATTAAAATATATCCTTAAAGTGTAAATACTGTAGTTTTTTGTCCCCTTTATTATGGGGAATTTTACAATACTGTGGTGTTTTAATAGAAGTTTGCATTTAAATAAAAATGCATTGTATTAGTCAAAATTGTCGATTTTTACATTTTATTTTATGACAAAAATCATTTTAATTTTACATAAAACTTATGTTCCAGGAAGACAATTTGTAAATTTGCATTTATCATGTATCAAAATTTTATTTTTGGTTATTAATGTGCAGTGCTAAGAACTTAATCTGAATGAATTTAAAATCAATTTTCTCAATATTTAGATTTTCTTTAACCCTCAGTTTTTTTAATGTGCATTAACATTTTTTTTTATTATTCAAAATATGGTCAGATTATCATTATCAACTCAATTTTTTGTATTTTTTTTTAGATATTGCACACCCCTAGTGAAAATGTAAATGAATGTGTTTGAACAGTGACACTAGAATGGTTCTTAAGTCCTAAAACATGTATCTGACCCAAAATCATCTCAAATCACTTTTTACCAAAAACCATCATTAAACATTAACATGTTTGAAACGAAGGTGAAACTGTTATTTTAAAAAACTGTATTTCAAACTGTTGACGACATTAGAACACGCCAAAATGAAGATGAATAGGGGGCAATCCAGGTCTAAATTTCACTTATGTCATCACACTACTGACATTACTTTCAAGTCTGAAAACTGAAAACTGATCTCTATCCTTAATGCGTTCATAGCTGAATCTCTAGCTCAGTGCAGGCAATGCCTGATTGAATTTTTGCAGAATATACATACTGAAAAATGAAATGCTTTGTGCTGCCTGACGCATACAGATATAATCTTTTGATCTAGTCTTGACCTGTAGGTTATTTTAATACATGCAGATCGGTGTTGGACTGGAAACAGACATGGAGATGTAATTCTACAGTGTGCATGTTAATTCATTTAGATTAATAGTTTACAGCCCACTGGGAAATTTTAAGGCAACAGTAAATTGAATGTATTATATAAACTGAGTAATGAAGTTGCTATAGCACCATCTATGGACCCAAGCCTTGCTAATTTGATTTGTCTCTCTGGAATAGCAGAGTGCACAATGTTTGCTGACACTTGCAGAATATGGTTATGCCTTATGAAAGTAATTATCTATTAAATACACCCTCCAAAACTGGCTTTGGCACGTATCCATATTTTAAAATTCAAATTATTTAAAAGAACCCTCCAATGTTGCCTTGAATGTTAACTTTCAAACCAAATAATTTTTTGAGAATCTTTTAATTATTTTTTTAAAAGATAAATTCAATTCTATTTATACATTTTTATAATGCATTTTAAGGGTGCTTAAAGTTATAATAAACACAGAAAAATAGCACAGTGTAATTCTGTGAGAGCCGTATGTCCTTGAAAATGTGTACAAGTCGTGTCTGAGCGTTTGTGTGTGCATGTGTGTGTTAATGTATTTGTTGATGGATGCTCTGGAGAGCTCCAGAAATGTTAGCAGTCACAGCTTGCAGGATGACAAGTTCAGAGCCATTGTGCATTGGCTTTAGCACAAAACTATCAAAGGATTACAGCCAATTTTGTTTCCCAACATTCAAATACAATCCAGCAGTGAGAATTAGAGTGCCAAAGATGCATTCAGTCATAGCAGTTATAATTCAGCATGGTGCTGTTGTAAAGGAGATGAAATTTCTTATTTGTTTTGCCAAAGCAGATGAGACAACATGTAGATCAGGGGTCTTCAAAGGGAAGTTTGAAAAGTACTTCTGGGCTTCTCAAATTATTGTTTGATCTCTTTTTTTTGTGTGAAAAAAAATTATGAACTTGAAGCAAAATGCTGTATAAAGTTAACTTCCGTAAAATTTCAAGTTAGAAAGCTTTGATTGTTCATTCCTTATTAAAATGCTACTAGGCTAAATAAAACCCTGCTTAGTGCAGCATGTACAGTAGATGAGTTTATACATATGTGCTGTACATTTTTATCTGAATAATAAGCCACACCTACCTATTACATCATTGGCATGCACCAATGGTAATTTAAAGGTGCATACCAGCTATTCTGCTGCAATCAACTTTATTTTCCCTTACCAGTCATACCAGTTCATTCTTTAGTTTTACTGCAGTAACATGTGCATGAACCAGAGCAGTCATGGTCACATTTATCTTTTTCTAAAAGAAAAAAAAAAAACTGAACATGCTTATAAGCAACACCCACTTGACATTTCACTTTGATATTGCCACAAACTAGGCAAGAAGCAATGAAATATAATTTTTTTGCAAAAATGTAAAATGTCACCTCAGATTTAAACTGTATTTTTTATGAGCCTTAAATGCCTGTAATGAAAAGAATTCAAATGCCACTTAAAAGCTATTATTGGTTCTCTGGATTTGTCATTAGGTATGCTTTCAGTAAAATGCCATTAGGCACAAGCTTTCAGTAAAATGTTCATGTGGGATATGTATGTTTAATAGGCTGCTGATAACGTGTCTTCGAAGTTTAAAAAAAGCATTATATTTACAGTATGTCTTCATTCATTTTCCTTCGGCTTAGTTCCTTATTTATCAGGGGTTGCCACAGCAGAATGAACCATCTACTATTCTGGCATATGTTTTATGCAGCAGATGCCCTTCCAGCCACAACCCAGTACTGGGAAACACCTATACAAACTCATTTACACTCATACACTATGGCCAATTTAGTTTATTCAATTCACCTATAGTACATGTCTTTAAACTGTGGGGGAAATCAGAGCACCCAGAGGAAATCCACGCTGACATGGGAAGAACATGCAAACTCCACACCGAAATGCCAACTGACCCAGTCAGGGACTCAAACCAGCAACCTTCTTGGGGAAATTGGGGAAAAAATAAACAGGGGGGCTAATAATTCTGACTAGATAGATAGATAGATAGATAGATAGATAGATAGATAGATAGATAG
>CAIGQZ010035043.1:16221175-16238991 GCA_903798205.1 Danio tinwini | reverse complement strand
TATATAAATACAAGATTCACTATATAGTTGTTTAGAATCTTCATTCACTACATGCGTGTATTATTAAACTCAGTGTTGTCTGTTTCAGAAGTGTGTGCGGCGGACTGCAGTCCTCACGGTGTGTGTGTTGGAGGTGTGTGTCGGTGTGCGGACGGCTGGTCGGGGGCCGGGTGTGAACAGGAGGACTGTCAGGCTCACTGTGGGGAGCATGGTGTGTGTCGAAAGGGGAAGTGTGAGTGTCACCAAGGTTGGACGGGAGAAAACTGCAATATCGGTGAGTTCACCCTGTTGTCAACCTTGTATTTTGTTAGTTTAGCTTCAAAAAATATATCCTGCTCCAGACTCCTGCAGTCAAAACTTGGGTAAATATCACAAATAAAATGTTTTGCAGGGCTGTAATAAAGGTCAGGGAAATGCCTAGGTTTCTGTAATGGATGTACAATACTGTTCCAAAGTTTGGTGTCAATGCAGTGTCATTTTCTGTTTTGAAAGAAAGCTTTTATACAGCAAAAGCAACAGTAAATATATTGCAAAATCATAAATGCATTTTTATTCTTTCATTAAAGAATTATGACAAAAGAAGCAACTCAGCTGCTTTCAAGATGCACAATATGAATAAATACATATTAAAATTATTTTGCTGAAGACTGGGGAAATTATGATGAATACATTTTTGGAAATTGTAAAATACAATTTAAAAAACATAAATTGAGTTATATATATATATATATATAAATATAAGTTATTGTATGTAGTTTCAAATGAAATTATTACTCCAGTCATTATTGCTTTTATTACTATTACTATTAATAATAATAGTATTAATAATAATAATAATAATAATAATAATAATAATAATAGAAATAGTAGTAATAGTAATAATAATAATAATAATAACAACAACAACAACAACAACAACAACAACAACAACAACAATAATAATAATAATAATAATAATAATAATAATAATAATAACTAATGATTAATATTAAAGTGATTTCTGAATGATCTCTGAGAGTGACTGAAGACTGCAGTAATGAAGTAATGAAATTTAATCTTTAAAATCACTGGAAACAATGATTAAATTAAATGATAAACCACTTTTTGAACTGTTATTTTAAAGTGCAATAACATTTCACAGTTTTACAATTCATACTGTATTTTTGATGAAATAAATGAAGTGAGCAGGAGAAGCTTATTTTAAAAACATTTAAAAATCCTACTGACCCCAACCTTTTGACCGGTATTGTAAATAAAAAATAGTATTCTTCCCAAAACCTTTGAATAGTTGAATGATATTCTGTTGAATGGTTAGCAGTAAAATACTAAAGAGGATAAATGTTGCATTTGGTTACAGCCTGTGTCAAGTTTAGGCTTACAGTAATGCTCAATTTGTGAACTAACCATTTTAGTATGTTCTTTAAAAACTTTAAAGTGAGTCTGTCAGAATCGAAATCATTTTAAAACTGTAATCAACAATGACTGGACATATTGGAAATATTTATGCAATACTTGAGCATAATTTTTAAATCAAGTACATTGTCAATACATTAACACACTGTCAAACAGTATATTTTCTAATTTCAATAATTACTTATATGAACTGCTTGGTGTGCATATTTTGTGTCTGAATGACTTTCATTCTTTCTCTATCATTTCTCACATCACTCTAGCTCACTTTTTGGACAGCAAGATAAAAGGTACAGTGCTTTTTTTCATCCGCCATGTTTACACTAATTAAAATCGTAATGAATTCTTGAATTCCTTATTAATGATATTTTCATAGAATGCAAGTATTTGTGAAACCTAAAAGTAGAATGGCAGATGTAGACCTTGCAAAAGATTCAAAAAGCATCCATGCCTTTTCTCTAATCGAGCTCTTCAACAGTACAATGCAAATGTCATGAAATGTCATATTTACAGAGGAGAGGGAAAAGCACAGCACATTAGGTGTGTGTAACCAGCGGAGGGTTGTCTATACAGGAATGACACTAAATCACAGCATACCGCAGTATAACTCCCCATGTTTAATTCTTTCCCCTGAATGTCTCTTCTTGATAGCAGACTGGATAGGATATAGAGGTAAAGGTCATGCTGCCCTGAAGAGAGCATGTGGCTCTGACCCCTCTGTCTCTCAAGCATGACTTTCATTATGTCTATGTACCGTGTATTAATGTGTCCCCTACATGTGTTCAGTTTCAGGTTTCCTGTTTTATACAGTGTATATGTAGGCATACAAATGCACACACATACACACACACACACACACACACACACACACACACACACACACACACAAGCATACACACAATCATCAGTCAGTCCATGCATATATACACTTTCGCATTACCCAAATCCCCATTGTTGTACATCTCACTGTCTCTTAATGTAATATTTAGCAGCTGCTAAGCTCCTTTAGTTTAGCATTTCCCTCTGTAATTTCCTTTGACTTCACACATTCTGTGACAAAGGATTTGATGGAGCACTTCAGTATGCTGTCTGATAAACTCTTGCCGCACTTGTGCTGTTCAGCTCAGCATGCTGTTAATTCACATGGACACTGCTAGATGTGATAATTTAATACTATTTTTCAAAAGAACTACATAAGCTTCTCTGATTGTGCTTCATAATTATTTTATTTATGTCTGCAAATCATTTCGAATAGTTTAGAGATGCACCAATTGACTGGCAATTAATCTGTTGTCTTCAGAAAAGTTGCTATTTTTTCCGTATTAAGCATTTTATTCTACTGTTTTGCTTCATAAAGTATGTTTTGTGTAGCATAATTTCACAAGGCTAAATTATAATTATACATTTTTAGAAATTACTACTTTAAACTCAAGCTAATGTCGTCTATTTGTGTGGATTGTAATTACAGTGAATTTTAAACCCATACCCTTTTTGTAATGCTTTTTTAGTCACAATTCATGCTATTTACAAACATTTAAATAATACTATTAGCTCAAGAAAATACTAATAAGCAGCTTATTAATAGAAAGATAAACATTTTGTTTTTGGGTAGAACTAGGGATGTAGAATAAGATCATACTTTAAAGCTACTTATAAACAGTTAATATTTTCATAGTAGGCAGGTAATAATCTAATAGTTAATTGTGACAAACTTAAGTGTATTTTGTATAGAAAATTGTGTTTATCAGCATAGGCTTATTCTGAAAATGTAACCCTATATACATTTCTGGAGCTCGGGAATTATGTAGCCGGAAGTACGTATTGCTGCATTTTGTCTTTAAAACAAGCGCAGTATGATGCCATTTCTTTACATGCTTACCAGCTGACCGCTTACCTCCATATGGACCGATTTCCGCTGTTACCAGTTTGTCCAGTAGCTAGAACGGTTCCAGAAAGTGGGTAAAACAAAAACAGAAGCCAAAGAATCAAGTAAACAAGTAAATAACAGGGTGAGAATGTGGTAAAATCTAAAAACGTGGTAAAAATCAGACGAGGGCTTTTCTTTTTAATAGTTTTATTTTATGCTTTTTAAAACTGTTGGTTGGGTTTAGAGAAGTGGCCGCTAGTTCAATCAGTGCTTTCGAAAACACTAATGGTTGAGTTCTGGGAAGGTGGGTGGGTAAGTCCATCAGTCAGTTAGTTGACAGCAACCTCTGGTGGATTCAAGCAAGAAGAGCAGGTGTGAATGGCACTCGCGAGAGAAATTTGAGGTCTCAGAAAGCACAGCGGCCTCTGGTGGATTCTCAAAAGTAAAAACTGCAAAAAAAAAAAAAAAAAGTACCTCCTGGGACATATTTGGTGCTCTCCAGAAATGTATGTAAGGGTATGTTTTCAGAATGAGCCTGGGTTGTTTTTTATTTTTATTTTTAGTTGGGATTGACCAATTTGCCTGCAAATAAATAAATAAATGAATAAATTAAAGTCAATATTGGTGCATCACTAGCCTAGTTACTATTTGGTTATATTTACTTATTGATACATGTAATTGAAAGTGCTAATTATTTGTCCAGCTGTTTCATGTGAAATTACAGCTCCCCCCCTTGTCCAATGTCTTTAAAATGTTGTAAACGTTCCAAACGTTTGACTGGTTAAGACACACATTCACCATGTTTTCCACTGTATGTTTCTGCAGTACTCTATTGCGAGTTCTTCACTTCCCTTGAGTCTTGCTAGGCCTCTGGTTGGTTTAGTGTGTTTAACTGATGAATTTGTCCCTCTAGATAGCTGCCCAGGACTGTGCAACAACAACGGCAGGTGCATTCTGGACCAGAACGGATGGCACTGTCTCTGTCAGTCCGGATGGAGAGGGGTGGGGTGTGATGTCGCTATGGAAACCCTTTGCTCCGATGGCAAGGACAATGAGGGAGGTGAGAAAATTTGCTGGGAAGTTGGGACTAAATTACTGTTTAGCAGTGGTGTAAAGGTACACACAAAACAGTATGTATCTTATGTATAAATCTGTACAGTTAAAGTCAAAATTATAATCCCTCCTGGTATTTTTTTATTTTATTTTTTTTATATTTCCCAAATTATGTTTAAGAGAGCAAGATTTTTTTCCACAGTATTTCCTATAATATTTTTTCTTCTGGGAAAGCCTTATTTGTTTTATTTTAACTAGAATAAAAGCAGTATTTTTTTTGTCGCACCATTTTTAGGTCAATGTTATTAGCCCACTTAAGATTTTTTTTGGGATTGTCTGCAGAACAAACGGTTATTAGAAATTACTTATTAAAACTATTATGTTTAGAAATGTGTTGAATAAATCTTCTTTCCATAAACAGAAATTGGTGAAAAAAATATAATAATTCTGACTTCAGCTGTACCTATGTATATTGGGGCAGGGGCTGTTTCTTTTATATTAAAGGTGCCATAATAAGTTAAATTGTTCTCTGATATCTACATAGGTTTATGGCTTCAGTAAGTAAAAAAAATATCCAGAAATGGTTTAATAAGCTCCTGTATTACTCCATAAAATATTGCTAGAATCAGAAAGTCCATGGTTGACCATATATGGTTTGTGTCACAAATATTAATGAGCTCTGCTGTGACGTGCCACTCTTACAGACACACCCACACACAAACAGAGCAGGGACAAATAGAAACACAATCAAAATAACGTTTTTAACCTGTATTGCTCACCAGATCTGTTGTGGATAAAGCCTAAAGTATAATTAAACCATTTCCATATACTGATCTTTTATTATTCTACTATGCCTTGGTATACCCCGATTTTCATTATAGGGCACCTTTAAAGAGTCGAAGAGTTACTGAAGAAATTGGGGCTTTGTCTTTAAATAAATTAAATAGCAAAATTGCAATCTAGTTGCATACATTTATTTTTTGTAATTTACTGTAATATAAATAGAATAAAAATAATAAAATGTTGTATATAATCAGGAAAAGTATTTACTTTCTGTTTCTGTTTCCATTTCTGTGTACTGTTACATTCATACTTTTACACCACCCAGTCTAAAAAATGTCTAAATAATTTCAAGCATCTAAATATATAGTCTAACATCCCATGTTGTTGTTTTTAGATGGCTTGGTGGACTGTATGGATCCAGACTGTTGTATTCACAGTGCCTGTCAGGGTCAGACGTATTGCCGCGGGGCTCCAGATCCCAGCACAATACAACAACCCAGCTCTCCCACTTCAGACGCTCAAGGCTTCTATCAGCGTGTGGGCTTTCTGGTGGCTCCAGGCGGCACTCATACCCTACCAGGAGAAAACACGTTCAACAGCAGGTTAGGAGCTCTTGAACTTCTGAAGAACAGTCAACTCGGTTTGGATTGAAAGGGATAGGTGTTCAAAAAACAAAATTCTCTCATTATTTTTTACGTTCCATCCACTTGGACCAGTGTTTCTCTCTTGTGATGAACACAAAAGAAGGTATTCAGTATGAATGTTGCCTCTGGCAGCCATTTAATTTTTTTCCTAAAATGGATGTCAATGACTACTAGTGTCCAACATTGCTTTTGTGTTTAAACCTTTTTTTTCTTTGGGGCACACTGTGGCTCAGTGGTTGGCACTGTCACTTAACAACAAGAAGGTCGCTGGTTCGAGTCCCAGCTGGACCAGTTGGCGTTTCTGTGTGGAGTTTGAATGTTTTTCCAGTGTTCAAGTGGGTTTACTTCGGGTGTCCACGGTACAAAAACATGGAGTAAAGGTGTGAATGCGAGAGTGTATAAGTGGTTCCGCTGCATAAGATATGCTGCATAAGTCAAGTAGGTATCGCTGCAGCCCAGAGATCTCCAAGTGGGAGGGACCAACCCCACAAGTTGGGTGACCCCCAAGTGGGAGGGACTTACGCCATAAGTAGGTTGGGTTTAGGTGATGTAGATGGAGTATACTTTAATAAAACACGTGAGGTTACTGTTAGGTTGGGTTTAGGGTTGAGTTAGGTGTAGACGTTAATAAAACACAACAGGTTACTGTGAGGTTGGGTTTAGGGTTGAGGTAGGTGTAGACATTCATAAAGCACAATATTGGATTCAGTGTAATGTAATGTACAAGACATTAAATGAATAAAAACTCCAAGTTTGTACAGCCCACTTGGAGCTCAAGGCCCACCCACCTGGAGCTGGCTCCAACCTCCGTTTATACCCTTCTCTAAAAAGCTGGCAGTTCATTCTGCTGTGGCGACCCCTGATACATAAGGGACAAACCAAATGAAAATGAATGAGGGAAAAGAATGTTAAAACATAAAATTATACATTTGAGGAATGTTGGAAACCAGTAGCCTTTGTCATCCATAGTGTATATTTGTCCTACAATGGGTACTGGTTTTTAACATTCTTCAAAATATATTCTCATGTTCAACAGAAGAAACTCAAAGGTTTGGAAAAACTTAAAAGTTGAGAAAATGATGAGTAAATGTTCATATTTGGGTGAGTCTCTTTAAATGGCCTGATATACTGAGAGCATTTTTTTTCTAGTTAGGCATGTAAGAAAAAATTTTGTCTTTTTCAAATGACACCAATTTGCTCTTCAATTTTACTTGCAAATGCAATGTTTCTATGGTTTTACATTAATTATTAGGTATGTGTCTAAGTAAAATGTTGATAATTAGCATTTTAGTTTTCCAGAAAATGACAATTTGCCAGATCTTTTGATACAATTGTTGTGTTTGAATATCAGGGTTATTTCACCAAATTGCTTCTCTGAAGTAAAAAAAACAAAAATATTGGTGTTGTCTGATAACAGGCCATTTTTTTATTTCATGCAAAACAATAATCTAAATGAAAGCTTTTTATTTTCAATTTGGAAGAAATGTCATTGGTAGTTTACAGAATAAAACAAAAAGTTTTACTCAAACACAAAACCAGAAATTGTAAATCCAGAAAAAATACACATTTTCAAGAGGTCTCTTCATTTATTCTACAGCTGTCTATATACAATGCTACGTTTCACACAAGATGCATGGCTTTTTATGCTGATAATGCCTCTATTTCATGTTTTATTTATCAGCGCTATAGTATATAAATATATATAAATATATAAACACACACACACATATATATATATATATATATATATATGCATGAAAGTCCTCTAGGCCATGCTAGTAATTGTGATGCTGTTTGATGTATTGCACAATATTTCCCGCAATCTTAAATAGGTTTTTTTTTGGTACCGTTTTAGAGTCATAGATCTAACGGCATGTGAAAATAGAGCAAGTCTCGCACACTCATACAGAATAAACAATAGGCTTTTCTTTTTGATAGGAATCCACAACTTCAGTTTCCCCTTTTGAAGACTTCATATTGTCCTATCTAATTTCTGCTGCGGACAGAAAAGCCATTTGCTGCTGGTCTGATTTGTACGAAAAGCCAGCATACAGTGTACTTAAAAAAAAAAAAGATTACTTTTCCTCTGAAAAATTGTGCGCCTCACCTTTGCACCTCTTCAATTTGGACTCTTGAGGAAATCTGTTCTGCACCCTTTGGTGCTTTTTTTTCAGCCAAAGTTAACAATATGAACATTCCTGCTCTTCTTGACTGTCTTACAATGGAACAAATGTGTTCCAACATCTGATATTTGGCTGATGAAGCTTTTGATTTTGCCTTGATGAGGTAACTAGTCATCCCGCCCATCTGCCCCGGGGTGCCTTTTGTTCGCACACTGAGAAATTATCGCGCAATTAGTCTAAAGATGCGAGATTGCAGGTCAGCCACTAAAAGGTGCTTTGTAAAATAATTTGTGCTGTAATTACGTCTGTTAAGATTATCAAAACAGAACGACAGAGGAAGGTCAGCCGCAGTGAATTGAGACATTTTATAGCGGATCTGGACAAATCTATAAATTATATGTATAAAATCTCACATTTAAGCAGCTTTTTGACCTTGAAGAATCAGCACAGTGAATAGGCTGTCTATTTTCATTCAGAGCCTTATTTACTTGTGTGGTGAATGTGTGTTTGTGTTTATTTTTCAGCCTGGTGTCTGTAGTGCGAGGACAGGTGGTGACGGGCGATGGAACTCCTCTGATTGGGGTGAACGTGTCTCTTCTTCATTACCCCCAACTGGGTTACACTATCACCAGACAGGACGGCATGTACGTACTAATGTGGTTTACTCAGACATTTGCTTACTGTACACATATACACATAATTATGCTAATACGTGTGCTTAAAATAGTCAGTGAGAAACCCTTTTGAATAGTTTTATGCTAATTCCAATTTGCATCTTACTGCCTCCCACACAAGTCAAATCACAGACAGGCACATTTTACCCTCATGTCAGTGTTACTGTCAGGTAAAATGCAGGTTAGTAAATAAAAGTAAATACATATAAATAAAGTTATGTTGTTACTTAAAGAGGACCTCATTCATTTATTTGTTTTCTTTGCGGCTTAGTCCCTTTATTTTAAAGAGGACCTATTATGCTCCTCTTTACAAGATGTAGAACTACAAACGCCTATGCATTAGCATTAGTGATGAGAAGTTTGGATCATTTTACTGACTCAGACTTTTGAGTTTAGTTGATTGAGATGAACGAATCGTTTTTGGAGTCATTTCGTTCAATTCACCAAAATATTATTAAAATTTTACAAGTTGCTTCTAAACTAATCTACAACTACACCAAACTTTAATCACACAACATCATGATTAGTTTGCTGTATGAAAGAGAAAATAATCATTTATTGTTTACCCGTTTTTTTTGTTGTCTATGATTATGTCAGCTCACCTCTTCTGACAGCGGGTCTTTAAATTTGAGTGGTTTGTTCATGTCACAGTGACAGTCCCATATAAGCTTAACCAATGCATACAGTCTTAGCTGAAAGGAGTCATGATTAGTTCACCTTTCGAGTATTCTGGTTTTTAAATCATTCATTCGTCACGTGAGAGCATGTAAAGAGAGATGACTCAAACCGAGGACTCAAGAATTGAACAAATCAAATCTTTTCTGGCTCTAAATATATATGATTGGCTTCTGTCTTTCGTGTGATGAACAAATGACTCGAACCGAGGACTCGAGAAATGAACTGATCAAATATTTTTCCGGCTGTAAATGCATATAATCAGCTTCCGTCTTACACGTGATGAACGAATGACTTAAACCGAGGACTCGAGAAATGAACGGATCAAATATTTTTCAAAATGTTGTTGATTGAACAAACTACTCAAATCCTATAGAAGACTGGAAAATCCTCTGCTCCACCTGCTCAAATGTGTGCAGGCACGAATGAATGAATCACTCCCTGAAATGAACAAATCTTTCAAGAACGACCCATCACTAATAAGCATAGCAGCATATCCAAAACAGGACTAACATTATGTCCACATTTATAATGCCTCTTAATAGCCGGCATTATCTTCAGTAGGTACGGTGCGAAAAATGCTTTCTCATTCAGGGCTGTCTATGCTAATAAGGGGGAGATTGTCACTAATGAGTAGGACTTTCCTTCTCTGATGACATGTATAAAGGGAAAATGTCAATCAAAGTGTTTCTGCAGACTGTTTTTATGAAGTGTGATTATAAAAAAATATATAATAATGCATTTTTTTTACCAAGCTGGCTATTCACACACTGTTGTCACACAACTGTTTAAATCCCTTATCAACGTGATTTTTTTTGCATAATAGGCCCCTTTAAAATACTATCAACATACACAGAAAACGTAGAAACAATAAATATACTTTGCTTCACTTTGTTACAAATATTTGAGTTTGTCTGATGCATAAAGAAAAAATAAATACATAAAACTATGTTCATAAAAATACGTACAGCATTCCAAAAATGTTATTAAGAAAAAATATATAATGAACCGTTAATCACTGTTACGAATTGGACGCTGGACATGCGGACTCACATGTAGTTTTTTAAAGGCAAGGTCATACAGGCAATGGTCAAAAACAGAAGCAAAACAGTAGCAAAAAGGTAATCCAATAATCGTGGTCAAAATAAAGGCGAATAGTCAGGCTAGGCGGCAAAGAATCAAAATGGAAACAAGGCAAAAATCAAAAACACAGGAAAACAAACAAGGAAAACCGCTTTGTAATGTTCACAGGAAAAACAAGATTTGGCAATGAGAATGTGAAAGTGACATGTGTATATAGTCCATCATGGCTGCATCCGAAATCACCTACTACTTAGTAGCTATTTGAATTTAGACATACTACTCGACTGTTAGAAAAGTGCTAGTGCCATACAGTATGAATGGAACTTGGACATACTACACCTGTTATTTTGTCTTCATCACATGACCTACCTACGTCAGTTGCATTGCTTCACTTCTATTTATGAATTTTTCTATCATGGGATAGCTGTTTTTAGCGTACTATAGAATATAGAAGTATGCAATTTTGGACGCAGCTCCCGTAATCAGTGAGATGAGCACAGCTGTGTCTGTGTGTGAATGTCCGGAAAATTGTCAGCTGTTGCAGGAGTTGATGGGTGCAAAAAGTTCTGGGAATTGTAGGTCGTTGAAATAGCGGAAGTAATCTCCAGCGGAGAAAACATTGCTGGCGATCACAACACACTGACACTACACCAGTGCAACTCATAACAGCTTGACGTAAATATTTATTTTTATTATAAATAAATATGGTTTTATATGCAAATGTAATGGCAACGCAGTGGCACAGTAGGTAGTGCTGTCGCCTCACAGCAAGAGGGTCACTGGTTAGAGCCTGGGCTGGGTCAGTTACCATTTCTGTGTGGAGTTTGCATGTTCTCCCTGCGTTTGCGTGGGTTTCCTCCAGGTGCTCCAGTTTCCCCCACAGTCCAAAGACATGCAGTACAGGTGAATTGGGTAGGCTAAATTGTCCATAGTGTATGTGTGTGAATGAGTGTGCATGGAGGTTTCCCAGAGATGGGTTGCAGCTGGAAGGCGTTTGTTTTATGCAGCTGCGTAAAACAAATGCTGGATAAGTTGGCAGTTCATTCCGCTGTGGCGACCCCAGATTAATAAAGGGACTAAGCCAAAAAGAAAATGAATGAATTAATGCAAATGTGATATGTAATTGTTGGGGGTCAAACACTTTATTCTTTAATTAGATTTAATGTATACTCATTCACTCAATCACTTTCCTGCAGCTTTTTCTCTTCTTTAATTTACTGTATACTGTTTAATTAAACTATAAGTACATGTAATTTTATAAATTAAAATGAACAATTATTCTAAACAAACATTTTTTCTCATTTAACAGTTTGGTACTAATTACACTGTTTATTCACTGAACATAAGCACACACATCAGCTGTTTGATTTTGAGTCTGACATATAATGATTTAGACGGTCAGATGGTAATTAACCTTTATGACCAATTAAATTCATTCTGTGAAGGACGTAAGACTGATTTAAAACAGTGCAAAGCTGCAATCTGGACATGTGTATGCATGAAAAATACAGTCGAGTGTAACTTTCATTTCTGAGCTGTTTCTGGGAATATCTAACCTTCTTGTACCTTTATAATAATCCCTTTAGTCATTATCCATCATTATCAACAATCACGCAGATCAGCAGTTAAAGTGAGTCATCTAATCAGAGGTCATGCGTGGGAGTTTGCATGTGTATTTGTGGCCACCATATGCCTTTCATGAGCCATGACTCTAATGCATTATAAAGTATATTTTCTCTTCAGTAGAGTTTAAGATGAGACATAGAGGCAAAACATAGTTTTTTATGCATGTCAGTTTTGAGAGTTGGGTATTTTTGGGGTTTTGATAATTCATTCATTCATTTTCTTGTCGGCTTAGTCACTTTATTAATCAGGGGTCGCCACAGCGGAATGAACCGCCAACTTATCCAGCATATGTTTTACGCAGCGGATGCCCTTCCATCTGCAACCCATCACTGGGACACATCCACACACACTCATTCACACTCATACACTACAGACAATTTTAGCTTACCTAATTCAGAAAATGCACCTATACCACATGTTTTTAGACTTGTGGGGGAAACCGGAGCACCCGAAGGAAACGCAAACATGGGGAGAACATGCAAACTCCACACAGAAATTCCAACTGGCCCAGCCCAGCCTCAAACCAGCAGCCTTCTTGCTGTAAGGCGATTGTGCTACCCACTGTGCCAACTTTCTTTTCTAAAGAAAGTTTATTTTTCGTGTATGTAGATTTCAATTAAAATTCATATTTTCAAAGTGCATATTTCCCACTGCACTGATCTTTGCCATAAATCTTTACTTCAGCAGTACGTATACCAATATTCATATTTTTATTAAGATTTACACTCACCGGCCACTTTCAAATATGAGCCAATCACATGGCAGTAACTGAATTAATTTAGGCATGTAGACATGGTCAAGACGATCTGCTGCAGTAACTCTTCTGCTGCAACTGAGCATCAGAATGGGAAAGAAAGGTAATTGAAGTGACTTTGAACGTGGCATATTTGTTGGTGCGATATGGGCTGGTCTGAGTATTTCAGAAACTGCTGATCTACTGGGATTTTCATGCACAACCATCTGTAGGGTTTACAGAGAATGGTCTGAAAAAGAGAAAATATCCAGGGAGTTCTGTGAGTGCAATTGCTTTGTTGATGCCCGAGGTCAGAGGAGTATGGCCAGACTGGTTTAAGCTGATAGAAAGGCAACAGTAACTCAAATAAACAGTTGTTACAGCCGAAGTATGCAAAAGAGCATCTCTGAATGCACAACACGTCCAACCTTGAGGCGGATGGACTACAGCAGCAGAAGACCACACCGGGTGCCACGCCTGTTAGCTACGAACAGGAAACTGAGGCTACAGTTCGGACAGGCTAACCAAAATTGAACAATAGAAGATTGGAAAAACATTGCCTGGTCTGATGAGTCTCGATTTCTGCTGTGACATTCAGATGTTAGGGTTAGAATCTGGCATCAACATCATGAAAGCATGGATCCATTTTGCCTTGTATTACGGTTCAGGGGTGCATTTCCCAAAACCATCGTTAGCTAAGGTCTAAGGTTGCAACTAAGGTCGCAAGTTCCGTCGTTACAAAGATAGTTTGTTGATTTACCGTTTCCCCAAATCCATCGATCCAATGAACATTCGCAAACTGCGTCGCAAACTTGAGCACTTGAAACAACACCTCTGGAGCTGGAGTTCGAAACATAGTTCCTGGCTGTGTTTTATTCCCACTTATCCCCGCTATGCCCTATTCATTTAGAACATTCTAACATTTAAAGTTAGAATTATAAAAAAGAAAAAAGAATTAAGGTAATTTCTCTTAGGTGTAATTTGCTTTCAAACTATTTTTCCAGTTCAGTTTTAGCGATCTTCATGTTTACAATTCCGCTTCCTTCGCAGTGCACTTTGAAAACTGTGATGTCATTTTTAACACAGCCTCATGACAAAAGCTATAGGTGACTATTTTTTAAAAGCAGAATTTATGTTACATCTCCAAAGCTTGTGAAAATAAAAAACATAGCATACGTTAATGCTTTTAATTTATAGTAAGTTATTTATTAAGTCTCTGTACTGTATATGACATGGGCCTGCTAGTTAGAGCATATCTGCAGTGGTTTGCACATGATAAAATTGTAAAAGCAGACTTTTCAAAAAATAAATAAACAATATCCTACTTAATAATAATAATCATCATGATCATCATTAATATTATTATCATTTTTTTATTCAAATTAATATTATTATTATTTTTCATTTTCTAATAATTAATAAATATTAAATTAATTTTCTTAATAAGTAACCTTATTTTTATTTATTTATATGATTTATATTTAATATTATTAGAATATGTGTTAGCTTTTGTAAATGATTTTATGTTTTAGAATAGAATATGTAATGACATATGTGCTATTTACATATATTTAAATTCATATGGAAAACGAGTGCTTGTTTTTTACCAAACCTAATATTGGATTTTATTTTAAATGCGTGTGCGTGTAAAACAATATAATTTGCACAAAGAAATGATGGGGTTCCTCTATAAAGAAGTAGTTACTCCACCCCGTTTTATGGCCATTTTATGTTATAACTAACATGGTTCAAATGATGATTCTGCGACAGAGAAACTAAGTGTTTTGGGAAACACTCGTCACTACATCGTTCTTTTCCCAAACTATGCATTGTACTATGGTAATTCAGCCACGAGTTACGTCGTTGTTTGGGAAACGCCAAGGCTGGTAGTGGGGGATATTTTCTTGACACATTTTGCGTCCATTAGTACCAATTGAGCATCGTGTCAATGCCACAGCCTACCTGAGTATTGTTGTTGACCTTGTCCATCCTTTTATGACCAAAGTGTACCTATCTTCTGATGGCTACTTCCAGCAGGATAACATGCCATGTCATAAAGTACAAATAATCTTAGATTGGTTTCTTGAACATGACAATGAGTTCACTGTGCTCAAATGACCTCCACAGTCACCAGACTCAATCCAATAAAGCAGCTTTGGGATGTGGTGGAATGGGAGATAGGCATCATGGATGTGCAGCCGACAAATCTGAGGGAACCGTTTCACTATTATTGGCTGCTCGCTGTATTTTCTAAATTATTACTAATTTGTCAAAATAAATGAACTGTATCAAAATTTTTATCTTAACTTTGTCCATTGTTCAGATTTTTGGGCTAGACGTTTATGTAAATTAGGGTAACACTTCACTTTAAGGTGGTGTTAATACGACTATCATGACATGACACACATATAATCAATGACATGTTGCAAATCATGAATATGGAAATTTTTATGCATGTAAATAACAACAGTAATTAAGTGTCATTCGATCAGTTATGTCATTTTAAAATGCAAATGTGACAAAGACATGTTTTTTTATGACAACTTGACATATAGACAAATACATCATAACCTATCTTTGTCTTTGTCATGACAACTTGACACTAACAAGAAAACATAAATCATGAATCTTAACTCATAAATCGGTCAAAAACATGACATGTCATGAGGCCAGTGTAATTGTGTCATGAATATTTTTGTTATTAAAATTGTGTAGATACTTTTTTATGTAATTTTATAACAGCCTCATTAATATTCAACTAATGACGTTTTAATGACAAATTCAATTTCTACCACTGTAGTTGAGATCAAGAAAAATATTATTGACGCTGTTATAAAATTCATGATGGTTAAAATGGCTGGTTAATATTCATGACAAGTTTTCTATTTGTTTATGTCAAGCTGTCATAAAAAATCTCACCATGTCACCTTTGCAGTAAATATACAGTAGCAACTGATTAAATGACACTTAAGCATGCATAAAATCTAATTCATATTCATGACATGTACTCTATAAAGATTTCATGACTCATGACTCACATCTTCTCAAGTAAAATGTTACCCAAATCAGTGCATTTGCTTGTTTAAATATATATTTTTTTAGCAATTTTGAATGTAATCAATCAGTTGCAGAAGCATGGCGATAAATAATACAGTAGTTAAACGTTTACCCCATTTACCTGCAATAACTTTTCTTCATAAAAGTAAAAACAACAACAACAAAAAAAAAACACTCTAGGGACGGATCTACATCTTTAAAGAAGGAAGGCTGATGTTGGGGATTATCCAATATATCCAGATCCGTCTTAAAAAGCGGCACACAGGGGAACAGGCTTCAGATAATCATGCTTGTTCAGTGCCGGTGTCTGCTCTCGGTTAGCAAGCGTGTCCGAGGGGAAACAGAGGCAAAGAAACAGCTTTAAGGGCCGATGGTCTGGAACAGTGGACCAGCCACGGGCAGATTATAAAAAAAGAGAAAAAAAAAATCAGACAGGAGCTTTAGGAAGAATCTGAAGGCAGTGGCACTGTATGTCTGTGTGTAAAGTCACCGCAGCGTTCATCTGTCTCCTGGCCAGGGGAGTCAGACACTCATATAGAGCATGACTTCAAAGAGACGCCCCTTCATTTCCAAATCTGTGCCTACCTCCTCACTGCGCCATGCTAATTAAAGTAGCTCCTACCTCCAGATCTCTCATCCAAATCCCTGAAACGTAAGAAAGTTACATCACATCTCTATCCGCAACTAATAGGAAATGTTAAAGCGTGCCAGTAAACTTCTGATATAAGACAGTGCAATTTTTTTTGCATTGATGTCTGAATTAGAAACATTTTAAGCCGAGGATCTGGAATATGGAAGACATTGCTAACTAAGCGCTGTGATGAAGCTAACAAACCATGTAATTTGGAGAGGACCCATGCGCTTGTCAGAGTGATAACAGGAAATTATGAATCACACTTAGCCTTCATATGCCCTCTGCCCCCACATAAACAATGCAAGCTTCTGGCACAAATTGCATCTCAAGCTAATACGAGCAGCAGGATATTATTCAGTTGGAGTGTACTGTTTGAAAGCTTTTTGACTTTGGTTAAGATATTTTTTAATGGCTTTAACTGCATTTGTTGAATAAATATTTATTAAATAAATGTGTGTGTTTGTTTAGAAAATATAATTTACTACCGTGAGGATGAAGTGTCACAACTGTTTCTGTATTGTATTAAAACAAATATACAGGTAGCTATGAAATTCTCTAGATTTACTATTTATGTTTATGTGTTTGAATTTTTTGGGTGACTCTTTAAACTACTAATTACATTTATTCTAAATTACAAACGAAAATGTTGTCGTTTAGAGCACAACATGACAATTGGTCAAAAGAAGTTTTAAATTAATAAATATTAACATTATACTTGTTTTTACTGTCACATATAACAGTGCAATTGATCATTCCTGAATCAAAGAGACATTATAGTCCACATTGTGATTGTATTAGGTGTACAGTCCTGGTTTTTATTAATTTATCTAAAATTATACAAATGTTGCTATATATTCTATTTTTATACATTATCGGTACACACAGGGTAATCATTACTATTTGACTATCGTAGTACGATGCATCATACTCAACTATCATAGTACGGTGCATTATTTGGGGAAAGAATGTGTAGTAAGTGTTTCCCAAAACTGTCGTTGCTTTGTTGCAGATCCATCGTTTGAACCACATTAGTTATAACGTAAAACGTCCATTAAAATATATTAGTTATCCAATATATCCAATATCCAATATTAGTTTGGGTAAAAATAGCACTTGTTTTTCACATTAAATATATTAAATATATGTAAATGGCTCACATAGGGCCTATGTTTCCTTTACAAATATTGAGATTATTCCATATTCTGTTCTAAAACATAAACTAGCTAACACATATTTTAATCTCATATCATATAAATCGTTAATGGTTGTAGTTTATAGTAGGCTATTTATTAAGAAATAAAAAACAATCCTACTTAATAATAATAATAATAATATGATTAATAATAATAATTGTTGTTATTAATAATTGTTATTATTAATAATTTGTATTATTACTATTATTATTATTATTATTATTATTATTATTATTATTATTATTATTATTATTATTATTA